>JAQFXZ010001089.1:0-13741 GCA_034694025.1 Ceratophysella scotica | reverse complement strand
TCATTATTAATTCTTGACACAGGACTTGAAGTGACCGTACAACACGAGTAACCATAATGAAATGATCTCCTTGGACTACTCGAGGACGAGATCATGGCGAAGCTATTAGCTTTTTGATATTTCATCTCAGTCTTTTACCACCAGGAAGGAAGAACATGTAGCACACATTGAGAAACAGCAGATACGAGCGAGAGCTCTGTAGAGCTTCGCACTTTGTATGCAGTTAAACATGTTTACGTGTGCATCAATGATGGAAGTAAAATCAATCCAGACTTTCGTCTCAAATGACCAGTCATAAACTTAATGAGAGAACATGTGAAAATATAGTTCATAGTTCATCGTATGTTCAATGATTTTTTGAGTTTGAATTTTGAATTCATTCATTCAGCTATCAATTCTTCCAAGTATGTATATTACATTCGTAATCTAGACCACGTTTTTTTAAAGCCCTTGTATTAAAGTATAGAAAATTGTACTCTGTGAAAGTGCATGTACTGTAGTAGTTCCATTTATACAGAAATGGTGCACTACATAGAAAATTGTAAAATTCTTAGCATAGATAGACGTACGAATAGCTAGGTTGTACAAATTTGATACGAACAGGGATAGTATAATTTCTCTTTTGTTTCGATTTTACCTTAGTCCACGTAGATTACAGGTACACAGTTACCTTAAACGTCTTATTGCTAAGGGATCTAGGATCTAGGGGAACATACCTAATTGTTTTCTTAAGGGAAGCATTTAACTAATCGCAGGTAATCTGCTGAATGCCAGATTTTGGTGTAATGTTGACGAATTCAGTTGTCTTGTGGTTTTTCAGTTGGAATTTAAAAAGTATGAGCGTTTCGGCAAACACCGCACCCGAGTGCAAATTCTTCTCCGGTTGGAGGATGTGTAACATGGAGTGGGCACTCTTCCAGCTCCAACTGTTTGGAACGTGGTCCTATGGATAGCAATTTAAAACATTACAAATAATATTGCGAAGGAAGTTCAAGTATAGTTTTACTCGTATTAAAGACTGTTTACCGGCTGGGCAATGCGGAAGCTGTGGTTTTGGAATTGTGGTGATTCGCTGGAAGTCATCATGACACCCATTACAAAAGTGTGTTGTACCAAAACAGAAGAACACGGCAACTGAGCAGCAGTATCGACATTTGTACTCCAGGTAGTCAGTTCCGTGCTTTGGGCACAGTTGAGCTTGTGTCACATCGCTACATCCTCCACAAACAAGCTCTTGAGGATCAAATTCAAGCTGGATTTCAACGTCGCATCGTGCGTCTCCACCAAAGTAGGCCTGGATGCACATTTCAGTTTGTTTCAAGCGTGTTACACGAAATAGTGAATATGTTGGAGTTAATATATGGACAATTGGCTAATATGGAAAATGAACTCTAAACAACGTTGATTAATGCTTGCAAATATATGTATCGGATTTCTGAAGTAAGTACGTGCTCTTACTCAGAATTTCTCGATCTTTCCAATGGTGTAATTCTTAATTCAATCAGATACACCTAAACACATTTAAATCAACATACAAGGGTCCAGACAAGGCAAATTCATCCTTAATCATGTGTTTAGGTAGAATCGATTGAATGAAGAGTTACACCATTGGAAAAGCGTAAAATTCTGAGTAAGAGCAGCTAACTTCAGAAATCGGATACACATTATTTGGGAGCATTAATTAACGTTGTTTAGAATTCATTTTCCATATTAGTTGACTATACGCATAGTAGCCAATTATCCATATTAGCTCCAACAAATATATTATTCTTGAGTAGAATCGGTACCTTCTTGCACTTGTAGCACAAGTAGTAGGCATAGCGATCCATAGCAAATGACCCAGGATCACGGAAGAAGCGACCACCCGGAGAAACAATGGCCTCACTTTGACTCATCCCTTCATACTCAAGTCTCATGAGGGACTTTCTTTGTACGTCAACATAGAGTTCATGTATTGGTTCCAAGATGTCCTCCAGATGCTCATTGTTGATCTCAGCCTTTTTTGAGTTTTCAAAAATGATCAAATTGTTCTCAAATCAAATTCTGAATTAGTATATATCAAAGGAGTAAGAAGAACCGCAACACTTACCTTGCAAATGGGACACAGGGAAAAGGCGAACGTGATTCGTGGGCCGGCCCATTTCCGCTCAAGTATTGAACGGCAACAGTGATAGTGGAATACGTGATCACATTCCAACTGCAATTTGATAGAGCAAATTATAGCTAACAAAGATGTACATTGACGCAAGGCTCAAGAAGACTCCCACAGACTTACCTTTATTGCTGGAGCAAAGGCAAGTGCATCTGTGAAGCAAATCATGCACATGTCTTCTCCGTCCTGCTTGAGATTATTCTTTCCAGTGATGTCAGGACAGGTGTGGAGACAAGGTAGACACTTCTTCTCATCCTTGACTCCGCCACAGAGATGTCCACATGGGTGGACTCGGTCACATGCTGTTCTTCCAAACTCCTGTAGCAAAATCAGAGTTCAAAGTTTGAAACGACTATTCACCTAATTTTTAGCTTCTAAATCCTGACCTGACACTCTGAATCGCCGCAAATGTTTCCAACCGCCAACGGTCCGGAATTCCCGGTTTTGTTGCAGAAGCGACAGTGGCCAACAGTTTGAAGTGGAGTAAACGCACTCTCAGTCCCCTTCGACGTACCGTTTCGGAACTCCACCAAAGCCTGGAACAGGAAAGAATATGTTGATAGATTCCAGAACACAAAGAACCGACTGTCGGTGCGAAACGACAGTATTTTGTGCTTTGATACCTTCAGTGTCGATGAATCGGCCAATGCCATGAGCCAAAATAGCTTGATTCTTCCACAACCTTCATGAAGCTCGACACCAATTGACTCTTCTTCCTCTTTGCAGACATTTCGAACATGATTCCATTTTGATTTGGGCAGATGTAGAATTCGATCGCAGTCATTACACAGATCACCACAAGTCGTACACTGCATGACCGCCACCGTCTCTCCATCATCGTGATTTGAACACCATGGCTAGCAGAATAAATATTTGAGTCATTAGGCATACATTGTAGCTAAATCACAATTGCATAATGGAAATCGGCGAACAGCTTACACGTCCTAAAACCCCATGACTAAAATTAGGATACGACAACTCGTCCGAATGATCCCGATGAAGCACGCAAAGTGCCGAAATAGAAATCCAGAACTCTGGTGAGCTAAGACAAGCTTCGATATCTCGATTAGCAACTTGAATTGTCGGCAAATACATTACTGCTTCCGCGATTGCTTTCTTGGTAACCGTTTCCCATTCCTTGAGAAAAACTCCCTGCAAAACAAAACGAAACCTGTAATAACAACACTTCCTAAAACTTTGATCGTCAGCTCTCCGAATCTATCATACCTCAGTCATGTCTTTGATGAGCTTCACAATCGTATTGGCTAGTGCAGGTTCTACCTCTCCATGCAGAAACCAGTACCAGTACGGAAGTTCATCCACGTGGAAGGCGTCATTAATGCTGATCTGTTTCGCTGTACGAGACCTTCCACTGCTATTTGTCGACCTCGCTTTAACGGAAAGTGCTTTAGCAATTACACCAAAGAGCAAATCCAAAATTCCAAGACGTGGGTTCATCTCTTTGCCTCGAGGTTCATAACAGCGCACAATCTTCCCGAATTCATCGGGTTTGATCTCAGATAGTATCTTCCTTATGACAAGCGTCACCTAAATTGAGGTAATTACAAATATTCAATACTGTCAGCACATCGAAGGAGAAAATAAGGAACAAACTTACTTGTCTTTGAATTCTTGGCGTTCCAACATGAAGAAGCTGGATCAGATCATAAATCAAATTACTCTGCTGCGACAGATAGGATCGGCCAACTTTGCTTCCAGCCAGAGCCAATACCAGAGATAGCATTTCGAAACAGTACCGGTCTGCAACTTTGGGTTTGTCTGATCAAAGATCAAAAGTAGAACGATATTAGCAAACTATTTCCCACATATTTTTTAATACGCTTTTCGGCATCTATTACAAATACCTCCAGCAATAAGACGAACGTTATCATTGGTAGCTTCCAGGACAGTTCCAGCAACATGTGTCTCAAACTCAAACTTAATTTTCATAGCTTCCCGATGAATTGCGGACACGATGTGTGAGCAAACCTGAACCATAGTCATTAGACTGTTAATATAGTTCTTAATTTCATTTCAAAGCCGAACTGTTTTCACATTTCACCTGTTTCTGTAAATGAGTGAGCTTGTTTCGGCTGAAGAGAATGCCAACGACATGCTCCTGCAAATCATTCCCTTCGTCATCGTCCCCGCGCTTCACCTGATTCAAAAGCTTTCCAAAGACCTAAAACAAGAGAGCTTGATTTAAAAACAAGCGATCAAAACACGGCATTTTTTGCAAAGGTCTAAAAATACCTCGGATGAGAGGAGCCTAAAAATCCGAAGCGTTTCATTCTCACACTTTCTACGAGCAATGAAAGTACTGATGGAGCTTCGCTCCTTCATTTCAGCCGGCTTCAAAGTAAGACCAAGGATTTTGACTTGTCGAATTCGAAGACTATTGTCTGGTCCTTTGCAATCAATTCGAATCACACGGATTGCCTCTGACACCCCTAAATAGCAATAACAGAATTGTATATCGTACCAACTTTGAACTACGAAAAGACTTAGCAAACAGCAACGAGCAGAAATAGTTATTTGCTCACATTCAACCGGAAACCAAGTCCAGCCAGTTGACCTAGGATCAAGATCTTGAGTTCCAAACTTAACAAATTCATCTGGGCGAGAACCCACCTTCACGCTGATGAACGAGACCTTATGCTGACTGTCTCGTATGTTATCAATATACACTCCAACAACTTTTATAATAGCTTCTGCTGTGTTGGCAATAGTGATATTCTTGGTGCGGTTCCTGTTAATGTGGATTAACAATTAGTTGTCAGTCACTTAATCTAGATATGAGAAACCACGAGCCAACTACTAACCTGTCTTCATCACCAGACTCCCAAAACGTTTCAGTTGATTCATCCGTCAAACTAGGAATCAAAGCCAGTCTACTGGACACCTTCACCTCCACGCTAGAAGTCAAGTCATCCAGAGTCGTAGCAAACTCATGTGAGCCTTCAATCTCGTTGTCCCCACCATCCATGGAAATACTCGACTTTGACCATTCGATGTCTCCATCAAACTGAGACATAATCTGACTCAAATGATGGAAGATCTTACACCTAAAATAAAAAAATAGAGGCATTTTTAAAAAAAATCAACTTGTAAGTAATACAACTGCTCTTAAACTGGCTAAGCATACGATATAATATGTGTTTACGTACTTATGCAAGAATCGATGATCCTTTCGTGTGAAGGACATGCCCCAGGCCTTCACAGCCATTTCTAACACTGGAGAACCAATGGGAATGTGCGGCATAATGTCCGACATTGTCTGATGCAGCATGTAAAATGATTCCGCCAGCAGCGGAAAAATAGACGATGGGGATTCACCAAGTGGATACAGTCTCAGTTGCCACCAGCCGTTGTCAAGTCCCTCCTATAAATATCCATTTCAGTAAAACAATATTCGCAAATTCTCAATTACGATTGTACTACGGAAATCATCCTGAAGCTTACATTTTTCCGTGCACCATTATCAATTCTTGGTTCCAACGTGGAGGCGTACCACCAGAAAAGATCGTGAAGTGCATCTGGTGAACTCACGTTTCTCATCAGCCAGGCCAGCATCTAGGAATAACGAAGTGCCGTGTGTATGTATGTCGCCAGTCGCCACTGAGTAAGGTTCTTACATGGAATTAAACTCCAGGAAACTCACCTGCATTCCATACGAGCGACAGGTTACGCGTCGTATTGTTTGAAATAAGAACAGTTTCAAAGCCTCAAGTTCATGCTTCTCTCTAACAAATGAAAGAACACCTCCGCAGAGTTTGTCCAGAGCCTCGGCACTGCATGTCTCAGTTGATGTGTCCAAAAACTTTTGCAAGGCGGGTGACGGACGATTGAGCAAAGTAAATTCTGATCCTTCTTCTATATAACAATCACATGGAATTCAAAGTACGTCTTTAAGGCTAACAACGATTAAAATGAAACAGTTGAAGCACTTTTCTGGATCTAAAATCAATCGCATTTCATTCGGGGACTGTTTGTTAATCTGCCTGAATGAAAATCGAAGCGTTAGCAATGAAGGAATCTGAAAAATTCGTGTTGAATTGTCAAGATTACCGGCGCCAACATTTCAAAATCATTTTAGTATTACTAAAATCAATAGAATTGTCAACATTTTCAACTCAGGCAAACTAAAATTTGTTCGGCTGAATGCAAGCAATTGACAGGTAAGAAGCAATTACCTATTCCATGGTCACCATTGCTTGTTTTACGACGTCGTGGAACTACTGTGTCAGAAAGCTTGATAGCAACTGAGTCCCCAAATCCCAAGTCGTTCAATTCCAAAGGAGTTGCTAAAATGTTATCCAAAGCGATTTTGTCCTCAGAACTCAAGTCATCCATTTGAAGGAAGTTGAGTTCAGAAGGAACCATTGCTGGGCCACAGTCCTCTTCCTGCTCCAATTGACTTTGTGTAACTCCCAAGGCTCCATAACAGGAGAAGTGATGTCCTAGTGCAATGATTGGCGGGAAGCCTTGGTCGTCGCTTCTGTGCGGTAGTTGACCTTCGGGTGAAGTGTTGATCATTTGCAGCAGAAAAAGAGCATTTTTAAGAATGACAGAATGTGGTAGGGAACCTCCTGGAGGAACGTATTTGAACTCTGCGGTAGCTTCTGATGATGGCTTAGCACCGCTTCCATGAACTGACTGCTGCTTCTTCAATTTGAGCTGACTGTCGCTACAGTTTGCGCAGAGCGATGAAAAGCCAAAGAAGACTTTCCTGCAATCAGATATTGTAAGGTATACCCATAGTCCAGCCAGATTCCAATGTGTATAACATCAGATAGGTAATTGTATATTGAAAACGAACTTGCTCTTTCCGGTACAATTGAACCGCACGTGGCACAACTCACACTGCTGAGTAACGTCCACAAATATCGCTTCTTCTTCTGGTTCTAAGTTACAGGACAAAGTTATGGATTGTTCAAAGATATGAGGGATATTTCAATAATTTTGGACGATTTTGGAAAAGCTGTTACACTTAAACAATTAAACGGATCGGACTGAAACTTTCAGAATATTTAATGCCATAACTAGGTTGCATAAGTGCAAAGAATTGGGTAAAAATATCCTTGCGAACAGCTTTTACTACAATTTTAATCAATAATTTTTTTTACATTTTTTCGAAACAGTTTTTTTAATTTTTTATTTGGATTATTTTGTCTGTTTTCTTTTTTCCACTAGAGTACTCGTGGATGCGCTACCGTAAAAAATATACAATTCTGGGAATATACTTAAATTTTCATGAGTTGAAGCCCACCCATTTCTGTTTCACAGACTTTTAATAAAAGACAGAAAATCGCTTTTGGATAATTTGTAAAATAATTTATTTCGTTTGTACTGCTGCCAAAATCTCTTGAAAAGCCCCAAAATAAGGTAGTCCATACCTACTCAATTGTGGACTGTCAAAAAATATGCAGAGGCTTTTTAAAAAAATTTATGAAAAAAAAACGACATGTCCCACTAAAATTCTAGTAAAAACTGTGCGTACGAATATTTTTGCTCAATTCTTTGCTGCAATGTAGCTTAGTCATTACTCTACCTGCTGCGGTCAAAGTTTCAGCCCGATTCATTCATTTGCTTACATTTTACCGCTTTTCCGAAATCAGTCAAAATTAATGAAACAACCCTCGTATTAATAATTCTAGATTCTAGCTAATAGTCAGAGCTTACCAAGCAGAAAGCTTCTTCCCAAGCGCTGAATCTCCATTGGCTTATCAACTTTATTAGCTTGAGCTTTATGTTCCGGATGACCTCTGGACACTTTCCTATCTTTTCGTAATTTGACGGTACTGGGCTTCATTGCTCCGTCGATTGAAGTTCCATATGCTGTCAGCTCCTGAAGAGCAGTTTCGGAACAAGTTGATTTGACGTGATACCAAATGGACTGAAGAGCAGAGACAGCAACTGGAGGCTCTTCTGGCATATTCCTCTCCGATGTAGATCCATCGCTAATTCCTGTCTTAGGAATCTTGGGATTCTCGCCTGGACTGCCCAGTCCACCATTGTTTAGCTTCATTTGACTCAGAAAATCCAACTCTTCCAGATTTCGTTTAGGATTTGTGTTCTGCTGAAGCCAAGGACTTGATGTGACTTCCACAGAGTGTCGTTGACTAAGATTTTGTTTGTTCGATTTTGCTAGCTTCTTAGCTCGGAGACGAGCAACCATGGTTCTAGGAGGATTGTCATTCAGTTCCAGCGTTTTCGGATCTGGATCAGGTTTTCTCGCTACGGTTGCGGGACCGGTGGCAGGAATACTTTCCCAGTTCACGTTTGTGTAGCAAGAAAGTGGGCCAATGCTTCTCTGAATTTTATTTGTTGAGTCACCTGGTGACAGGAATTTGAGATATGATGCGAATGCCATTGCATCATGTATTATTCCAGCATGCCACAAAATTGCTCCATATACTGCTCTGAGGCTTTGAGCTTGTCCGGGTCCAATTGCTTCTTTTAATGGAGTCCTATTGAACAATACAAGGGTTGTTTTAAAAGTTTTTACCGAATTTAAAAAAGCTGTAAAACAGTCAAATATGAATGAATTGGGCTGAAACTTTTTATACAATTAAAATAGTAGCTGAGTTACATTTCAGCAAAAAAAAAATTGAATAAAAATATTCATATAGACAGATTTTATTACAATTTTAGTCGAAATTTTTTTTTTCATTTTTTCAGCCCAACTTCTACTATTTTTTTTCTTTACATTTTTTTTCTCATTTTTGTTTTGCATTACAGTAATCTTTGATGAGCTCCTGTCAAGACCATACAATTCTTAGAATATGCTTAAATTTTCATGATTTGAACTCCAGCTATTCCTGGTTAACAGGGTTTTGAAAAAATGACAGGAAAAAAATCGCTTGTAATTTTTACCAAAAACAAGGTAGTCGTCAATCGTGGAAATTTTTTGCGAAAAATATGCAGAGGCAAAGATTTTGAAATTTTGATTTTTTAGATGAAAACGGCATGGTCGATCTTTGTAATAGAAACTGTCTATATAGATATGTTTATCCAATTTCTTACTGAAATGCAATTCAGCTATTGCTTTAAATGCATGGAAAGTTTCAACCCAATTCATTCAGATTTAACCGTTTTGCAGGATTTCCAAAATCGGTCCAAACTTTTGAAACAACCCTCGTATTACAAAAATTTTTACTCAACGGATTCTTGAATCGACAAAATCACAAATTTAGAATGCCTACCTTTGATTTGAGGAAGATTCTGCAGCAGGCCGAGGTGATTTGGACCTTTCTCTCCTCGTTGAACGACCTCTAGGTCCCGAACGATGCCTCCTATCAGTCTTCGGCGACTTTCCCAACTGAGAAGATAAGCTGGCACTGGAAAATGTGTCACCAAAACCCTGAGCAGGAGATCCTGAACTGCCGATGCTGAAATGAATCTCTTTTGGTACTGCCACAACAGCTTGCGGTAGCAAGACTTGCTCAACAGGAGAAGTCTGAGTGGCGGAGGAAGCTACAGTTGGCACATTGGTCTTCGACCCACTGCTGCTGAGAGCATTGAACCCTTTTTTCACGAAAGACTCTGAGGCCTGAAGTACGGAAGTGGAATGTTTAGAAGTTGAGGATTGACTTGGAGAGAGAGAGCTCAGGCTCTCCGTGCTCATTTGAAGCCACTTCTGAAGCGCTCCAAAAGTTGAAGATGATCTGGAACGTGGGGAAGCTTTGGGTGACTCGTCTCCAGCATCAGAGGCAGCACGCTTGGGTGAGTCAATCGGGGATGACTTTCCTATTGCAGCAATACTGTGTCCAACAGCTTCAGCTGCCAAAGGCTCCGGTATGGGCCCTGAAGACGTCATTCTTATGTCATGTTCATCCCCAGCTTCTCGCTCAACTATTTCCGCCTTAGCCTTGCCGGCTCGTTGTGCCTCTACCGGCACAGGCTTAGCCGGCTTCGGTACATTCTCGTTCAAAGGAAATGCCGGCTCGCCAGAACCAAATGCTGCAGGAGGAGCCACACTTTGGAAAACATTTTGCGGTACTTGAGCCGCAATAGAAAAGTCGTACCCTGGCTCAGCTTTATCACCTGTCCAAGGTAAGAGACGAAGACATTTATATCGCACCGACTAATCAGCAAATCTAGTTGGAAACTAGGGATGCACCACCGGATACACTTTTTTTGAATCCGGCCGGATTGGAACCGATACCAGATCAAGATTTCAAAATCTGGCATCCAGCCGGATTTATGGCCGGATTTTCTTCTTTAATTTCGGCCGGATTTTAGTTTCTGACAGATTTGAGGCCGAATTTTTAATTCCAGTTGGATTTATGGCCGAATTTTTTATTTCAGGTTGGATTTGTGGTCGAATTTTTAATTTTTGACGGATTTATGGCCGGATACTTTATTTCGGACAGTTTTATGGCTGGATTTTCAATTCAGGTTGGATTTATGGCCTTTGGACGGATTTATGGCCGAATATTTAATTTCGGGCGGTTTTTCTGGCCGGATTTTTAATTCCAGTTTGATTTATGGCCGAATTTTTTATTTCAGGTTTTTATGGCCGAATTTTTCATTTTGGGCGGATAAATGGCCCGATACTTAATTTCGGACGGTTCTATGGCCGGATTTTTAATTTCGGTCGGATTTATGGCCGAACTTTTATTTCAGGTCGAATTTATCGTCAGATATTTAATTTCGGGCGGTTATATGGCCGGATTTTTAATTCCAGTTGGATTTATGGCCGAATTATTTTTTCAGGTTGGATTTGTGGCCGAATTTTTCATTTTGGATGGATTTATGGGCAGATAATTATTTTCGGACGGTTTTATGGCCGGATTTTTAATTCCGGTTGGATTTATGGCCGAATCTTTTAGTCCGGCCGGATCTATCGCTTTAATAAGAGTCTCCAACTAGATTTACGTTAGTGTTTTTCACAATTAGAAATATATTTTTCTAAAAAAAAATCAGGCCGGATATTTTTCAAGCCGGAACCGGAACCGGATGCCAAATTTTGGCCGGATTTCCGATGCATCGCTATTGGAAACCGCTGTAAGTGTATACCTGTTGGTGTTCCGAATCTTTGAATATATGGCCCGTCGGCTCCAGCACTGCATGCCAGTGTCCAACCTTCACCTTCTTTGATAAGTCCATATCTCCGGCGACTCTCAGGATCCAGTTTAAGCCAAACTCCTTCGTTGTTCTGATACTGTAAACCAATTCAAACATTCAAAACGCTGCTACTCTGAATGCTACAGTTGCAGAAGGAATATTAGCATGTGCAATTAATCAACCTGGTCGACGGATCGGAATTTTGCTCCAACGGCCATAATTCCAACAGGTGGTGAACGGAGACAAGGTCGAGTTCGAACGTTGTGCCCAGCTGCTCCACATTTGACCACTTTATAGTACTCATAGCTTCCGTTAAGCCGAAGGGCTTTTGAACTGCTACTTACACAAATATATAAAATTTTAAGCGTTAGAATCCAGTTGAACGTAATTTATGCTGACCCAAAACCAGAATTTTTGCCATATAAAATATTTCACCTGTTGTCTGCATTTGGAAATGTGACGTCCAAGGACTTCCTAATCGTGTCGCCCTGAACACCAGGTATTGGCTTCGGAGGATCCAATGGGAAGAGAAAGGTTTTCCCAAGGTGTTGATTAAATTGAAGGCACCATCCCTCACGTTGAAAGATATTCGTATTTTGACAATATTTATGATATGACTCCTGATTTAATTTGACCCAAATCCCATCGTCATTGTGAACCTCGGTCAGGAAGTCAATGACGCCATTTATTGGAATCTGACCCAATTGTTCGCTTTGAAGAGTGGGATGAGCTCGGACACGAAGACCGGAAGAATCGCTAGCTTTGGCTTTGAACATTCGTTTCTTTGAAGGTGGACGGTTTTGTTCAATGTCGTCCAACTTTTTGGATAGGCTGAAGGTTCCTTCTGGAGGCTCTTCGACTTCAACAGTACATGCCTATAGAATGCAGATATTGAAGTAGTCACGTTTTAGGATGACAGCAATTACCAGCAATCTTGAATTGTATAATGTTTATTGAGAGTCCCAATTAGGATACGAATTTTCAAAATTTTGCGGTACAACAAAAACAGTTTGGTCACGTGGCGAAATCAAAAAATTTGCACATAGCTGCAGATTTATGTTGAGACTAAATGATGTAGAGACTGTTTAGACCATAAAAAAACTTGGATTTTTTGGATTTTATTTTGAGGCGTCATTGACCCGTTTTTGTTGTACCGCAAAAAATTCGGATTCGGACACTCTGTATATCGGATAATTGTACAAGGCAAGCATATGAATGTGTATATGATCCACTTTAAACAAATAGGCAAAAATAGAATTACGAATGCAGAATACAGTCAATGTAACATAGGTAATCATAAATCCGAACAAGTTCCGAGATTCATTAAAGAAGTCCACGTATCCAACACAAGCGGTCAAAAGCCAGCCATTTTATAGCATAGCGCATATCAAATAGTTTGAGTGATTATTTTTATCAAAGTTCAAATCTTAATTTCCAACAGCGAATTCATTCATTCACTGTTCAGGTCAAGATTCAATTTAATTCAGAGAATTCTAAACAGTGATTCCCTGCCTAATGGTTTGAGATGAGCGTGATCTGAATACAATTAGATACTTGAAACTTGAAACTCAGCTGACAGTGTAAGTACCGGTAATTTGAATGTGTTATGCCCATCTCAGAAATGTTCACACAACTCAAAGCAAGGGATGAGTGTCTCAACAAATCTTGACATTGTTACCACTATTACACTACGGTAGCACTATCCTGTAGTCTATCATTGTACGCTTTAAGATTCTAAACTGTAAGATATTACGAAGCATAAATGCAACACAGATGTACATGCAGAAGAAGTAAATTTTGTAGCAGAACTTATACAATGAAATCCAACAAACCTGCGGAATGGAGTAGCCATCAATGGATAGAGAAATGTTGTACATCCCAGCACATGCAGGACTCCATGTTGCAGAGTACGTCCCATTATTGTTATGTCGAACTAATATTGACTCAGAAGTTCGTCGAGAAGTTGGAGACATTAATCTCAATTCCTCAAACGAATAGTTTTCATATTCCTAAAACATAAATGACCTTCATTAACCTTTTAACTGGAGCGAAAAGCAATGTCAATAATTGAGCAACGGCTGCAGCAGTACAAGCAGGGCTGGGCAAAATTATTGGCCAAAATCACACAAAATTCGCCTTCAAAATCCCAAAATTCACTTTTAGCCGTCAAAATCAATTCATCAAATCAAAATCAACGATGTTTATTTTTTTTTTTAAATCGTGTTTTTTTGGTCAAAATCATATATTTTAAAAATTAAAATACAAAATTAGGTCATGTCTTCAAAATCAAAATCCAAAAACCAACAAAATCCTTTAGATGACCAAAATCATGATTTTCAATAGCATCTGATTTTGACCACCCCTGCGAAGTTGGTCAATTGCCCCGACGATTGATCTCAAATCACTCGAATTTCTCATCCATACAAAATTCCTAACTTGGACTGGAAAGCAATTAATCTCCGCCTCCGC
This sequence comes from Ceratophysella scotica, assembly GCA_034694025.1. NCBI lineage: Eukaryota > Metazoa > Arthropoda > Collembola > Poduromorpha > Hypogastruridae > Ceratophysella > Ceratophysella scotica. The sequence continues at coordinate 51 of JAQFXZ010001089.1, read as the reverse complement.
CCAACGCAATACTTTACATTTACAGATTCACATTGTATCAACAATCATCAC
>JAQFXZ010001088.1:0-13744 GCA_034694025.1 Ceratophysella scotica | reverse complement strand
AAAACGCTGGTGGGGCGCATACGCTACTATCAGTATGCGCCCCCCAGAGCGGGGGGGGCGCATATGCAATCACTACCTAATTTTGAAATTCAGCCAGAGCCAAAACAAATCCCAAAGAAGTCACGCAGATCTTTCAAAAAGTCGGAAAAATTGAGGAATAAAGCAAATAGGTATATCTTCAGAAATTCCGTTCAAATAGCTCAAGCTTCTCACATAGGTCACCTAAATATGATCTTGTAGATCGACATTTATACAGAGATAGGAGTTATACAATTATGAAGCTAACAAACGTGGAGAATGGACTTGACTACAGAAATCTGACAGTATTTGATTTTCTCATCTGTGTGTTTTTTGTTTTATCCAGTTATGCCTACGATGTTGTTGCCCGGTCTTGTGACAAAGATGCAGAGATTTTGTCCAGAAAGGAATGGAGAACCCTCAAATCTGATTTAGAACGAGTTGATCTTGGGAAATATAAAAAGATTCACGGACAAGAGGAAGACACAGAAGAAGGTGGAAGTGCGAAACCGTCGAGCAGCATGGATTTAGACGAAGAGGCTGAGAAGTACTACGAGACTTTTCCATATTTGGTGGAGAAGATTTTCCAAACTCTCGATAAGAAAATTAGGCAGGATGAGCCTGACGAGTAAGCGAATAACCTACTCTGAATTTTGATCTACAAATTTAATTGTAAATCTAATATTTCATAATAATTTCTTTTTTTTTGCACAGGCTCCAGCACGATGAGATTCCGCAGTTGTCGGTAAGACGAGAAGGATTGTATAATGATGTTCTGTCGTATGAATTGTTTATAATTTATACTGATTTGACAATTAAAGAAACGTTTTGAAGAACTGGCCACAGCTTTTAAGACGGATCACGAGAAGTTGGGCTTCCGTACCGAGTTGACAAAGAAAGAATACGACAATGCTCGGATGCGAATGTCGGAAATATCGAGCTCTCTGAAGAAGACTTTACAAGTTATTTAAATTCATAAATATGACGAGTGTATCGCTAATGCTGAACTTCATCCATGATTTGTTTGGATTTCACAGAAAATGCGTGAAGAGAAAATATCTGGTGAAATTCGTGAAGTGTTCAATTCGATTGAGAATAGTACAGCTGAGCTAGACCTACATTCCGAGTCTCTGGATCGAGCTGCCATGGTATGCCAAGTTAACAGTCCACACTATAAAATAGAAATGTCATTTGAAAAAGATGGTAAATTCATGCCTTTGTTTTTCTTCTTTATTCTCAGAGAGCTGGAAGATTGGATGTTGAGAAACGAGTGTTCAAACTGATCGAAGTGATGGTGTTCTATGTGAGGATTATTAAGAATATTCATGGAACCAAGGAGAACGAGCTTGTTCAGGCCAAGTAAGTTACCATCTTTGAAAAGACTCTTCCTCGCTATTTTCCTTCATGAACGCAGTTTATCGAACGACCTAAGTCATAAGTTCGAATCGGTCGAAGTAAAGTGGGCACACTCATATGGGGGACGTCGACGTCTCCTGGCTCAAGAAGGTCCAGCACATTTGGGTGCCGTAGTTTGAGTTCCATAATTGTGTCATGTTGATGAATAACTGAACTATTCAGTACTCTTGAAGGAGTTTGCATTGCTGTGGAAAAGAATAATGCGATTTGACCGCCTGGGTGTACTACAACTCATACGCCGAATGGAAGTAAATACTAGGCGATTGAACGAAGTTTGAAATCAAGGTTGGCCATCTACATGTGTGTGCAAAGTGCAAATTACAAACAAATAGCACTCATCAACCACTCGAAAATGGAGTACTTAATGCAATTTTTGATATGGGGATAGCGATAGACTGTTTCGAAGGCGGAAATTGGGTCTTCTTGAAAATCGCAGACTCAATGCTCAATGCACTACAGCATAATTTTCATTTAGTGAAAATATAAAACCTGTTGTTCCGAATTTCAAGTGTATCAGGTGATTTTTAAAAAAAATACAGCAGATGATTCACTTTATTTCTGTATTTTGTATGAAAGTTTAGTTAGACACTGCGGACCATGTACCACATGGTATACACTATTGGAAAACGCATGGTATACTCCCATGGTATGCACCCAAGGTATACATCAGCTGGAATCAAAGAGGGATTCTCGGGCGTTTCGGCAAAACCTAACCTAACCTAACGTAGCTCATCGGCTATCTGTATTTTCTTGGTTGTATGCCATGGGTGTATACCGAGTGTATGTATACCGTGTGGTTCGCTAACTTCGTCAACCCAAGTTTGTTCAAAACGTTTCGAGAACCAATAATTGAAAAACCTTATGCATGGGCACATTATACAAAGACTCTGGTTCGTGGTTTGTAGAGATTTTCAAATAACGTCAGCCTTATTCTCAGGTGAGGAGGTCACTCCATGTACACAACATGATGTAATTTTGAGTCCATCACCATCAATGCACGTTATTAAATGTGTTTTGCGAAGATGCGCCTCCTTACCTTAAATTAAACCGCAACCTTCTTTGTGCTTTTTTTACATAGTTAAACGGAAAATACACATACACACGTGACACGTGCTCAGGAGTACTGAATTACGTAAATTAGTGCCACACTTCAGCCTGACCTGTTGAGGTATCTTAAAGTCATTAGCAGGATACAAAAACATGAGCATTTGAACAGGTTTTTCTTACTAATTGCTTTTTATGATATTGTCCTCCCAAGTGCGGGCTACTATGTATTGTGGTCCCGTTATGGTTAAGTAATAAAAGCACACATACACGCACAGAGATGCAATAGAGGATGATTAGGCACATCATTTTCGCACCTCCACAGTTTCATGTCTTTTGGCTTTCGTTAAATCCTTGTTTATAAGAACTTTGTGCAATAACCAATACGGTAAACAAGGCTCGACTTGACCAATCTTTTCGTAGTAATCTTGACTGAACCCACTTTCATTTCATATTTCAATTACTTTTTAAATGTCAAAAGGAAGGATGAATATTTTGCCTATTTCTACTTTGATATTCTTGAAATCATGATTTATGTTGGAAAATATGCTGTAGATTTACCACGCACAGATGTGACATCTAAATCATTTGAGTTATGTTGGTGACATTTTATTCGCTGCAATTTTGGCTTGCCTTAAAAATAGGCGGAAGTTTGCTGTACGTACAATACACCCACTGCCAGCTTACGCCTTGAGCTCAGCTCTCTGCGACAAGGCATTCATCTGAAACTGAGTGTGACGTGAAACCTGAACCTTATTCAATATTTATTGTCATGTCGCTTTACACTTCATTGAGAAAGACGAACAGGGCTAGTTGCTAGTTGACTGGGAGAGGTAACTCTGGGATTTAAGAGAATCGCATAATTCCTGGTTTGCTTCATCGTGAATGTTTTAATTTCAAATGGAAAGGATTGGGAAATTGTTAGTAAATATGTAGTATCTGCATAGAACTGTTATGTCAGCTAGCTTGTAACACTACCGAGCAGCTCCTTTGGATTGGCCATTGAACTACCGCACTGAATTTAGTATCCTTGCCAAATACGTTCTTAATGAAAACGAAGAAAAGTTGGCGTTTATTTTGCTTATGCTTTCGAAGTTCGAAGAAGGATTTGTGATTTGTAGCCCTCTGTTTAGTACTTTCCTTCCATTCTTCTTCAGCATTACGGCATATTTCAGTACCAATAATTCCTTCCGAAAATCGTATTAGCGATAGTTTTGGTTAACCTCTTTCATGTTCTCCTGACAGAGACTTTCCTGAGAGATTCATGAGCTTTTGTATTAAGGAATTGGTTGAGAGTTTTTATGGAACAAGGTCTCATCAGTTGAAGCATGTTTTAGCTCCTGGTATGCCGACTTGGAATTAGCATTAAGAGCCTAAGTTGTTTTATGACTGATAATAATAGATTATAAGTTTAGGTGTTGAGTAATTTTGAGGACGGGCAGTGTATTGTCATGTTAATGGCATTTCGTATTTTCTTTCCGATACAACGACTCTTTTCGATGCACAGGCCTGTATCTGTTAATATTTCAATTAAGGCAATAACTTGAATGGCGGCTACTAAAATGAATATTTGAGTTTCGCAAATTATGTTTTTTTTTCCACTTAACTTTTGCATCTATTTAATATATTACGATATGCATCAACGAATGGTTCTGGGAAGTGTACACTTGACTTGAAGGGCAAGACGAAAACAAACTGAATTATTTCCAAATTGCAAGAACACATTTGCATAATGTTATTCCAAAGGAATGATTGTAATTAATTTGGATTTGAGGTAAAGGAGCCGCATGCTGTCGCAAAATTGTGCAGTCGTATTTCGTAGAACTATATTCAATTTGCTTTATTAACCTGTTGTAACCCGGTTGCATATTTTGAAATCGTACATGGTAGTTTGTATTGTGTATTGCTTTTCTTGGAGACTTGTCATATATTTAATTAGGTTAGGTACTGCTGAAACGTGCGATAAAATGTGACAAGTGGTCAGCCATAAGAAAGCAACACTGTAGAGGTTCCCATGTAAGATTTGAAAATATACAACACAATTCAAAAATTCGATTTTTAAAAAAAAATCAATTCTTAGTAGTAAATTCAAATAAATGTCACAGCAAAGCGACTAATATGTCATAATGCCGAAATAACACGAGCGTCCTGGCCGTCCTACGTTTTAACGTTTGAAAGCACGGTGAAAGCAAACATGGGACAATTAGCGTTATTTATGGCTCATATTTTTTAGCCTAATAATATGTAATGAAGAATTGCATAGGCTATTGCATAAGAAAAGATCATGCATTGATTTTGATTTTGATGTGCGGTGTAATGCGAATTTTTAATAGACTAACATTGTACAGTACACCCACTCATTTGGGATTTGGGATACAATACAACAATGAGAAGTTGTGCCAAAGAGTGGAAGATTTATGAGTGACTTAACATACACGTGCTATTGTACATGCAGTTTAAAGATGTTGAACAACAATGCATTATCCAACAAGAACGATAATATTATTGTACTTGCACTGTTATCTATTATAATGTGGAAATTCATGTTTTTATCGTATGCCGCATGTAATCCGTACAAAACATAAATAACGAATTACACTACCAACGACCATTGAAAACTTGAAATAAAATCCTCGCGCTCCCTCGCACAATGATTGACGTTAGTTAATTTTAAGCCTTAAACACTTCTGTAATCTGAAAGTTAACAATGTTGTACATGCACATGCACTGTCGAGGAATTTAGCATTTCTTCCCGGTTCAATCAAGCCAGAAAAAAATCGTCACATGCTACATGCCGCTGCTCAATACTTTGTACGATACTTGACGCTTGATGCACAATGATGAGCTAATAATAGGTTTTGTTTTCTTGTTTGCAGACAATTGCTTGAGGAACGTGGTATCCCATTCCCAAGTAAAAAGACCCAGGGCAGTCTCCATCACAATAACAACAACAATCATGAGAAGGTAAGTACAAAAAATAGGATTTTTTCAACAATAATTTTAAAATGCGAGGGTCATTCCAAAGTTTCTGTTCATGTTGAATTGGGATGTTGTGTTGAGGTTGAGATTTTAGTTTGCATGGAATAAGTATGATACAAGGAGTATGGAACACGTTGTAACCACCCATTGTAACTATCAATTGTAACCACTCGTTGTAGCCACCCATTGTAGCCACCCATGGGTGGCCAACCAAGAATTCGACAAACCTAAAGCTAATGAAAACAGAATTTCCCAAAACATCTGTCGTGCGTTTCCCGGTAAACCTAACCTAACCTAACCTGAAGGATCAAAAATGATAACCGAAGCCAAACACGCTTCCACGTGTCCATTTTTCAGAGGTTACAATGGCTAGTTGCAATGAGCGGTTACCTGTTGCCTGATCAAGAATCCTAATCTCGAAAATTAGCTGAAAATTTGAGCACTTCTACAGGATACACCCAGTCATCAGCAAAAATTGACTTAAATTCAACTAAAAATTTTCTTTTGGAATGATTTATAAACAACTTTTGGTTTGCTCGAATTTTTGACAGGAAAAATCTTGATATTCTCAATTCTCATGAATTGACCACGTGACGTTCTTTTACATTTGATTAAGAAATGATTTTTAGTGTGTAAGCGCCAATAAGCTCTATGATTAACGAAGTCAAGGTTTTTTCGTTGTCTGTATTTATGCAATCGCCGAAGTGTTTTTCCTAGATTAAAGTAAAAATAATTGTTTTAGTTTTTATTACTAAAGTCCTGATAGAAGCCTTGCGCAAACGGAATACTCATTTGTTGTGAATTGTGAAGAAAGTTGGTTTGGCCATTCCTGATTCCTGAGCAAATGCTCAAAATTTCAGAACAGTACTAAATCAATCGTTCCTGAGATATGAACATTAAATAAAAACAATGCCACTTGTGGAATGACCCTCGAACATGCAAGTCATGCTGTATGAAAAGTGAAGAGTTGTTTGGGAGTTATGACAATGTCGAGGTTTAAATATGGTAAAAATCCCATCAAATTGACGTGCACGTCAGACTGCATTTTAATGAACTCTATGTGATTACATGCGGCACTAAGGAAGTGAAGAAGAACTTTTAGAAAAGTAAGTGAATGGAACAAGGGAAATCATTGTATGAACTCTGATTTAAGTTTCTTCTTTTGTCTCCCTTCCAATTTGGCCTATGGCTTTGTGCACTTCACGTCATGACTCATCTGACGATGTGTATCCTTATGGCCTCTCTGGCCCTGAAATCAAATATCGAGTATCAGGAATAATTATTCTGATTGAGGACCTGATTAAACTTCTATGATAACACTACATTCTAAAATTATGCATAACTGTGAAATATTTGCAAATGCATATTTTCCTGTTCTACATTTTCATTTTCCAACTTTTTGCTTTTTATCGTGGAATCTTGAGAAGCTGAAAAATGTTTCTTGTGGAGTCGTCTTGCCTAACTAGCCTGTCAAACCACTCACGACGAGAAATTAATAATGTTCTCTGGTAATGATAAGACAAGTTAAAGTACTCGTACCTCGTACTTGAGTAAATGCTCAAGTCAAGATCAATGCGTTTGGGAGTCAGTGGGTTTATGGAAATTCTGAATGGAGAGGAGCAGGGATTACTTCTCCTGTTCATTGATTACTATGATTTGTACATTACATTGTGTTCCTTTCGTGGGTCTCTTTTGTATGAAACCTCTTGTTTTATGCGTAGGTGACTTCTTCACAAGAGGAATTGGGTGAAGGTTCTACCATGGGTGAGCGGTGAGTATCTTCCTATCTCGGCCTTTTTCCCAAATCATTCAACTAGGGCTTCCAAATGCGTCGGGTGGTCGATTTTTTGGGATGATGTTCCGATTCCGAACTCCATTCGGCAAAATATCGGATTTTAAGAGATTTTGAAAATTTCTTACCCAATTTTGCCACCTAAAGTAACCTAAACCAACCTAAAACCTAACCTCATCCAACCCGACCTAAGACCTAACCTACTCCGACGAATGGGCTAGTAACTGTTTCTACATACAGATAAATCAGGGTTGGATAAAATTGAATTTTTCTAAGTCGTTTAAGTCGGATTTGCTTGATTTAAAGTAGATTTTTTGAATTTTTCTTACACTACTTTTCGATTTTTGTGGATTTCCTGCTAGATTACTTTTAGTAATTTCCATCCAGTTCATTTGCTGAATTTTTTTCGATTTAAATTATTGACAATCATGAAGTGAGGTGCTCGAACCCTGCTACAAAAGTATAGGGCTCGTTACAAATGAAAAATTTGCCAATTTTTTATTAAAATTTCGCACTAATTTTTGTTTTCCGTAATACTAAGTATTTTTTACTCTCCCATTTGTTCATTTATAACTAAATATATCGCAATAATAAATCATCAAAATTTTATTTAAGTATATTGTATTTTTATTAGTATTTTAGATGTCATAAATTGACTAAATAAATCGTTATTTCAACCATGCCAACCAACCCTGCAAGAAGCAGGACCCGTTTATAATGGAAAATTCTGCCTGGCAAAATTGCGGAACTGGTTTGTCTACGCATTAACCAAAAATTGACCATGTTCATTGACCGTGGGTCAAAAAACACCCGACCCGTTCTGAGTCGTACTTTAAAACACAGAAATCGGTCAAACAAAGTGTCGATATTTGACATGCCGTCTATGAAGCTCTATTTTGATGATATTGGAAATAGCTATCAAATTACCAAATCGAGAGACCTGTCTGTCTTCAGTTGTTGATATGAAATGAAAAATGAAGTGTGGAGATAGAGATGTCAGAGCGTCAAGTCGGAATAATGTGTTTCAAATCATTCGTTGATTGTGCAACAATGCTTTTGATGAGCTGGAAAACAAGCCTAATTTCAACGCTTTCGATTTCCTTTGTGATACGCGGCCTGACAAGACCTGATGCTCCATGCTCCATCCATCCATTTCGTTAGCTTATGAACATTTCATGTGTGTATCTGAAAATACGAATTTTTGACTGTAGGACTGATGATGGGAAGAGTCAGCATATTTTTCAGCATTTGTTAGGACCAAAATCATCAGCTTCTGGACCAAGCCACAATAACTCTACTTTGGTGCTTAATCAAAAAGGACCTCCTCGAAATTTTCTCCTGAGGTAAGGAATTTCAAATCTGTATGTAGTACTTGAACTTCTTCTTACGTAACGTTGAGAGTTTGTTTATACGAAAGATCATTCTGTTAGTTCGCCTGTTCCGTTTTAATGTGAATCTCTCACTCGCATCTTGCTTTCATCTCAGAATTCGTGACATTTGGAAACAACTCGAACTCATCTCACTTTCATTTTAAACATGATTTAATCCGTTTGGTCGAGTCTGGTTTAAAAATTAGCATGCAATTTAGATATCGCCGATAAGTCGTGTTTGTCTCATGCAGTGCAAATATTTTGCAACTTGCCAGAATTTTTTTTGGGTGCATCCGTTTCGTTGAATCCGTGATTCACGAGATTATAGTCAACTGCAGAATTTCCCTCGAGACACTCTGAAAATTGAAATTTCGCTTATGTCAAAATAAATGGAAGCTTGGGAAGCGTAACAAGCCGAGTTGAGAGACGGTGGATGGAATGATGCAGTTAATGTCTCATTGAGCTCAGATTATAACAAGACTTGACTAATGATTGTTTTGACAATAACCAAGACGGATAGTTAGCTTGCTACCATGATATGCCTTCTCTATTTCAATTTTCAATCCGCTTATTACTTATGACAACACGGAATAGTGCGTTGGGGATGTGGAAAACCATTAGCGAATCTCTTGATTTACACCTCGTTTAGTAATCCGTCTAATTTACGACAGATTGTCTGAAAAGACATAATTTTATTTTGTGGTGTAATCAGGGCTCTTGTAAATCGCGGTTTGGATGACATGAAAAATGAGAACGCATTCTGGGTTGAAGTGATGTAACCTGGCTTGGCTTTTGTTTGAAGTTTTAAATTACGCTGCTAATGTGAAATAAATATAATAACGTCGCTTACAGTCTTCATGGGTTCTGTGCAAAGCGCCTGAATTGAATAAAGGAAGTTACTGGTTGGAATAGAGTTCGGTAATTTGGCAAGGAATTTGCCAACCAATTTGACAACTAATTTGACAAAAAAGAAGAAACTGAGTTGGAAAAAACAAGATACCAGAAATGAATTGGCTAAAACCATTTGTTCGCAACCAAATTGCCATAAATAAGTATAAAAATCGAGATTGAATTCGCAAAAACGGATCCCTATGCAACAAATTTGTAAAATACGTAGCACCATATTAATGAAACCAATTTGGCAAAAACATATTTTAACATACCCCCGCCTTTCCGATGTGCAAAGGACCCTGCGAAAATCCGATTGATCAACTGTTTTATTGGCAGTCAAGTTTGGAAAAGCAAGCATCTTACCAAAAGCTTATTTCGCAAAAACTGGCCTATATGACATATGCAATTTGAGAAATGCTGCCATAGCTTCAGAAGTTGATTTGGCAAAAATTGATTTACTATCGTCACCCAATTTTACCTAAAAGCGCTATCCTGAAAACCGCGTTCTTAAAAGCTGATGTGTAAATTCAACAAAAATGGGGCAAGGGCAAGTATCATAGGAAGGAGAATGATTTGACCAATATATTCGCAGTCAGATTGGCAAAAGCAACCATTCACAAAATCTAATTGGCAAATATGATTTATGCAATAAAGTTAAACATGCACATGGAAAAACTGACTCAATATCGGTATCCAATTGCCGAAGAACACAATGCAAAAGCTAATTTTTAAAACCTTAGTATTTAAATGCAACAATATTGGGGAAAATATCAAACTAAAAAATATGATTTGACTAACTGAGTTTCTCTCAATCAAATTGGCGAAAACACCTGACAAAAACTGAATTCGCAAAAACTGATTTTAACGATATATGCAATTCGACTTCAGAAAGGACGATCCTTCAAATCCGCATAGGAAAAATTGATCTTGATTACAATGCAAGCTAGTCAGAAAAACATCATGCAGTGGCAAAAGCATGCTTGCACAGTATTTTGAAACCAAATTAAAAAGTGAAAAACTAATGAATTTAACAATTGTATTCTGTTGAACAAAATGATGAATTGGCAAAATGATACGGATTTGGATCTCTTTTTTGCCAACTCATCCTTCATAGTTACGTTTTTTTTTTTTTTTAAATCGACCGACATCACACTTCAAGGTCACTAATTTCCTGTTTATCCACAGGTACTTGTCGGAAGGATACGGTATTATCCGTCGTGAGCTTTACTGGCCCTGGACCTGGGACCAGTCCTGGAGTGGGATTCGTCGTGGCTTCACGCTCGTTCTCATGTTTCTTGGGTTTCTTCTAATTCTCCAAAGTGTGATTCCTGGTTCGGGTGCCAAAGCCAATGACTGTTCATCGAGTGAGTACAATCTACTGGGTCGACTCTGTTCCCAATTTGTCAACTACGGTCAACTTCACCATTCCCGAGTTCCACGCTACTGATCGGTCACCTCTCATCCTCATCTTTCGCATTTCCTCATGAGTCCTCACGAGTTTCAAATTCTTCTAAATTTTCCTAATTCGTAGTTACGTTCTAATTCAGCCTCTCATTCCTTTTTGAGTCTTCTTGGTCTGCCCAATCAATTAAATGAATCCAGTGAGGACTGTTTACTATTTTAGTCTCCTTTCCATACCTCACTATTTTTACAAGGGTCGTTTCAGTAATTTCGACAGTTTTTTGAATAGCTCTAAAAGAGACAAAAATCAATGAATCGGGCTGAAACTTTCGCCACAGGTAAAGTCATAACTAAATAACATTGCAGTAGAAAATTGGGTAAAAATATCCATATAGACAGTTTTGATCTTAATTTTGGTCGAAGATTTCGTCTTTTTCCATATTAAAAAAAACTCTTTGCATATGCATTTTTCTTTGTCAAATATTTCCGCACTTGAGCAGATAAGGACTGCCATGTTTTTGGTAAAAGCTTCAAGAGATTTCACCAGGTAATTCAGATGAAGTAATTTATTTTGAAAATTACCCAAAACGATTTATTTTGCTTTCATTAAAAAAATATTAAAACAGAAATATCTGGACGCAAATTCATAAAAATTTAAACGTATCTTAAGAATTGTATTTCTTCATGGAAGCAAATCAGCAAATACTCTGGTACCTACAAAAGAAAAAAAAAAAAAATTTAAAGCGAAGAAGTCAACAAACCAATTCTGAAGTTGTTAAAAAACTAAAATTGTGATAAAAACTGTGTATGCCGATATTTTCCTCGAATTGCTGCAATTTAGATTAGCGCTACTTTAGATGTTGCGAAAATTTCAGCCCAAGTCATTCATTTTTGTCTGTTTTACAGCTTTTCAAAAAAACTGTCCAATTTAATGAAACAGCTCTCGTAGGCACACGTCCATATTCAATTGTGTGTGTCAGTTGAGCTCACGCATGCATGCTCGACGTACAAACTTCTTTCCAATTGTCTTCACCTCTCCTCTCGAACGTTATGTAGAATTAAGGCGAAACGTTAGTGAGAAGAATGCTTTTAACGTAATTTGTGGACGACGACAAAGAAATTGTGACTCACACCATTTTATACGTACTACGTGTAATACTCCGCCTATTCATTAAAACTAATGTAAAGCTAATTGAGAGTTATTTTAGAGTGCCTCTCTGCTCCTGCGGCTCCGACCGCAACTGCAATACGCCTAAAAACCCAAATGTTGTGTGCTGCAGGAGGTTCTTGTGTCGACTTGTCCAAATTCTGAAATGGGAATCTCTGCTTAGGGACATTAGAGATGGAGACAATTGAGAGGAAGAAAGGTATAGAGTAATTAAGGAACGTCGGGTGGCACTCACCTCCACAGCTACGACTTAAGATTACGAGCCTAATACTATTTTGAAAACCTATTTCTGGGTTTCTAATTGATCATCATCTTCGTGCTCTTACGTTATTGTTTATACGATTTATACGATGATGATCCGTAGGATTACGACTTACGAATACGAAATGTTATTGCTTATGACTTTGCCCAGCTCCTTAATGGTTGCGGCGCTCCTGTGCTATAGTTAAGTCATGCTAGTAATAGGAACACTGTACAATGTATTGCTAGAGCAATAATTAGTATTGGCAGTCCCTGGACTCTGAATAAAAAGAATGACGACGTGAAACGAGACCTCGCAGAATACTCTATCCTTTGAACAGAATTTATTGCACACCTACACTTTTAACCACATGGGCATTAATTTTCTTAAATAAATAGTTTGCTGCATTTCTCAATGAATCATGGTGCATTCAAGTCAGTAGGTCAACGATGTGCAGTATTCCGCCTTCACATTTGAAGTTATGGCGACGTGCAATAGTAAATCATGATAAATTGCATAGAACCCAAAAAATGACGTCATGCGTCACACGTGAAACGATTTTGACGGATAGTAGAGGAGACACGGATCAGGGAAATTGACAAAAGTCTCCAGTTTTTAAAAGCATGAAAATAGCGAATTTAATCCAGTTGATTTGAGCATAAAGTAAAACATAAGTAAGCACTAGTGCGTGTCTAGTAGACTAGAGATTCCGCGATAATTCATCCGGGCGAATATTCCCCCAAAAATGGTGAAATTCAACGGCGAAGCCTGATAGGCGAGTATTCCTCAAAATATTCAACGGCGAACGCGAACGGGCAAATATGGGCTCAAAATTTGCTAAAATTCAATGGGGAAGGCGAATGGGCGAATATTCCCCCAAAAGTTGCAGAAATTTAAGGGCGAAGGCGAATGGGCGAATATTCTCATAAAAGTTCGAGAAAGTCAAGAGCGAAGGCAAATGGGTGCATATTCGCCCAGAATTTGCTAAAATTCAAGGGCGAAAGAGAATGGGCGTATATTCGCTCAAAATTTGTTCAAATTCAAGGGCGAAAGCGATTGGGTCAGTATTCGCCCAAAAGTTTCAGAAATTCAAGGCGAAGGAGAGTGAGCGAATATTCTCTCAAAATATTCAAGGGCTAACACGCCCAGGGCATTTTTCTAACGCGAACGGCGAATATTCGCTCAAGATTTGCTTAAATTAAGTTAAATTTGAAGGCGAATCCGCGAATATTCTCCCAAAAGTTGCTGAACGTCAAGGGCAAAGGCAAATCGACGCATTTTCGCCCAAAATTTGCTAAAATTTGCCCCAAACTTGTAGAAATTCAAGTTGAAGACGAATGGACGAATAAGACCCTTTTCTGAGAGCATAGCCTGTAACTCACGTGCGGAGCATAGCAAGAGAAGCTATACCCACACTTTTAGGT
>JAQFXZ010001087.1:0-13748 GCA_034694025.1 Ceratophysella scotica | reverse complement strand
TTTCATCTCTATTATAAATCGCCAACTAAACATAACCTAAATTCTTGATGCACATAAAAGTTGCTGCTGTGATTCTTTCGATTTTGCGACTGCGCCGATTATTATCTGTTGACTTTAGAGACGACTATTGACCAACCTAAATGCATATTCGACATAATTACCGACAAAAAAAATCAAAGAGCTGTAATATATGTGTCAAGCGTGTCACCAAGTTCGGGACATCTTTTTCATCAATAGTTAGCTTTCCTGCAGTGTCAAAACTTTTGTTTTACAAATGTAAACAATAATTGGCTCCTAAATCGTGTTCATCTTGTCAACTCACAAGATTAACCTGGAGCGCGCTCCACAGAGCTCTCCGACACCGTAGACGGCTCCGGCTCCGCTCCGGCGGCAGCCGGAGCGCTCTCCGGAACGCTCCGCTTCGCTCCACCGCAAATCGGAGAGCTCTCCGGCTTTCCGTAGCGCTCTCCGCTCCGCTCCAGCCCCGGAGCAGGAGGTTCGAAGCACTAGAAATGGTGTTTCAGGCTAGGCCTAGATGTATTGATTCAAGAACAATGGAACTTTTCGCACTAAAGAATAGCTTAGTGAATTAAGAAGAGTGGCTTTATGCATGACACACTTGTAAGCAACAAATTATCGCAGATATTTTTTAATGACCATTGGATTTATTAATTGAAATTTCAGATTCAATTTAAAAAAAAACATTTATGCATTTTTTATGTATTTGACATGAAAATATTTATTGAATTGAATATCACTGTTCAGCATATTTATCAAATCCGCCGAATTATCCCTGCCCTTTTGTCGCGCCACACCCTTTAATAGTAGGATGATGGAGAGACACGTGGTTCGTTAAAGCGTGGAAGAATAATTTAAGTTTGGGGTCGTGAGTCATGTGTCATGTGTCATACGCATGAAAACGTTTCTCCAATGCGTCGAGTCTCAAAGTCCCTAGTACGCTGCGCAATAATTTACTATGCACAACTTTCGGACAGGAGAGACTGACACATTATGCCCAAACGATTCTTCGCGTGATCCATCACTATTTTCCTACTCCTTGAGCATAAGACGACAAACGGCACACGGGGATCAGTGTTTAAAAAAAAACGAACACCAGAAGCGTCAAAACGCCCTTACTAGGGTGGGGTCCCTCTCCGGAAGTGCTATTCTGTATTTGTCCAAAGTTTTCTGTAACCGGAATTGGGCATGTTGAACTGTTTCTGCTCGGATTAAGCATAATCAAAATCAAATGCTTGATTGATGCAATAACTTCGCTTCGTAAAATTTATTACCAAGACATACGGATCGCTACCATTGCCATCAAACAAGAATTTTAACATCAAATAGCAGAGAATTCGCATAAATAGGTTTCTTAAAATTTAGATTTATCTACATCATTTAAACTGAAAATAGCATAGGGTACCGTTCATCTACAAAATGTAGTAGCGTACCTACCCAGAATATGCTATACTTGTATTAATTATTGTTTTATCAGTATTCAATCCAAATGTACAAGTTTACCAGTGATTTTAGTGGTCCATCAGGTCTGCGTAGTACAGTGCCGTTATGGTTCGATGTATGGTACTGGTACTCACGTACAAAGAATTGAACTTTTAACCGTAAATATGGTACCCATTCAGTCAAATACAGTTAATCTAATAAAGCACGGCCTGCAGTTAGCTGGCATTTGTATTTAGAATATTTTAATGAAAGAAAGCTAAAGAAACCACCACCAAGAATCAGACAAGGGAAAGACTGTAATTATTTTGAAGAATAATGGCTAGAGAATTTTCACAACATAATTGATGGCCGGATAGAAATAGGTATACTGTAGAATTCAAAGTTTTCCTCTTAATATTTTCTGGATTTGTAAACATCAATCTTATGGGGCTCTGTTCTTGACATTTGAACATGAGAACCTTTGAACAATTCCCATTGGTCCATTTCTGGATAAAGTTCCCCAAATTCGCGAAGTGTTTCCAAAACAATGGGTTTGATGAAGTGGTGTTTGGAGCAGTCGACAGTTGGGAAGAGATGATGCATGGGATGGTCCCCAAATGTCGTCATGATTGCCAACGTTGACTGGTGATACCAATCCGTCTTGGATTTCGATGCATCAACTTGACACAGTCTAGAAATCACAGTAAGAAAAAACTCCATCAAAATGTCGATCTTTTAGTACATTTCACCGAAGTTGGCTAAAATACTTTAACTGCTTCATAGAGGAATTTCAAAAAACGAATGGATGCTTTGTATGACTGAAATACAATATAAATCATATTAAATTAAACGTTAAATTAAGCTGCTTAAATTTTAGCCAAGCATTGATTAATGATTAATCCGACTATCAAAACATTATTTCGTTCCTTTCAAAGCTTCATATTGCATTAAAGTGATTAATGCTAAGTTGAAGTATTTACTTACCCGAAATCTGGATCAGTTCTGGCTTCATCTCCGTCATGGAAGGTCGTTGGATGATGATGAGCGTTGGCATTATTGAAAGTGAGCATGTATGAAGCGGCCAAGTTCATGATTACAAATGTTTTAAGTCCAACCTGAAAAGGGTATGTTCCAAATACCATAATTAAATAATTACAGATCTGACAACTTTCTATATTGATTATTAATTTTTTTCACTTTTTTAAAGCTAATCCACTAGGTAACTTTAAATTCGAACAAAAAAAAAGAGTGAAAGTAAACGATGTTACTGAATACTATGTATGTATGTGCTTTTGCAGTTAAAAAGCGTTTAATAGAGTACACAAAGGGGCATACCCAGAAGGAAGGAGCTACAACAAAAATGAGCAATTGAAGGAGAATTATGAAGTTTTCTGGGCGGAGTTTTTGAGTTCCTCGGTAAATAGCACGGGCTCGTTTCAAAAGTTCGCTCGGTGCATACAGCGTGTAGGCTCCATGAGAATAAATGATGGCACCATAGCTCTTAATCCAATTTCTGGGACGAGTAGGTAAGAATTCCATAATTGGCTCTCCCAATTGAACTTCAAAATCCTGCAAGAAAATACAAGAACACATTTTCAAACCGTAAAGGCAATTTTCTTTTAAAATGTGATCTCACCAGAATAGAATTTGGGAAGAGGTGATGGCTGAGACCGTGAGTGAGGCGCCATTCGTAAGAAGAAAATGGAATCAAATCAAAATAGAATCTTCGCCAGGTGTCTCTTTGGTGCAAGAAATTATGAGCTCCAACAACGCACATTCCCAAAATGATCCCAGCAATTAGTTGAAGGAAAAAGCTATCATAGCGAATCCCAACAAAAGCAAACAATAACGTGAAGAGGAACATGCCATCTTGTAACATCAGACATTCCGTTGTCGGGCCCGTTCCTACTTTCTACAAAATACATAGATACAATTAAAATACTTCTGAAGCTAACTATTTCTGCAAATCCATATGAAAAGCACGACTTTAATATTATATATTTTATTTAAAAAAAACGTAATTGATTTTTTTTAAAATAACGAAATGGAAATGAGTCCCACATTGAGAATTGGTTCCGTCCTTCGTTTCAGGGTTTTGTAAAAACCGTCTTCCTTGAAAGTGTAGGGTGAGTTCCTCGGATGGGTTGCATCGGCTACGAAGTATTTCTCGAGAGTTTTTTCTACTAAACTGAATCTAGCAATGTGGGAGGATTCAAAAGCTTCTGTTATGTCCGTCCCTCTCGTGACTTCAATCCAATCAGAGCCACCCGGATGTTTCCGAATGAAACTTTCCAAATTGTACAGCTTGTCATGAACTCTCCAATAGTTTCCAACGTCGTCGTCTCGTCTTTTTGCTGAATTTGCATAAATGATTTTATTTTAGAAATATCGCATGGTGAAATCTGCGTACAATTCTTATAAATGAGGGATTTTTATACCAAATGGTACACACGTACAAGCACAAAATTAAAGGTTAACTTAACTCGGATCATGCTTCATGCTACGTATCATAAAAATATTATGTCAACAATGAGCACGCTTTATCAGTAATATCAATATCAGAGTTGGGCAAGATACAAGTATCTTCATAGCCAAGAGTATGTTGTAGTTTGCATCTGTATCTTGCCAACATCAAGTATCTTGAAATTAGTAAATTAAATTAGCAAATTATGTAAATTGAAATCAGCATTATGTGAAAATCATGTAAAATCAAATTATTAAATTTAAATCACTAAACAAAAAGATAGAAAATAGAGAACATAGCTAGGAACGTGTAGTGCATAGGGGCAATGTGATCCATCTCGTGACCTGAAACGTGGAAAATTCATGGAAATGACGCCATCTGCTGGAGAACCAAACGCACTATCCTTATGCACTGACATAACACATAAGACTCATAACATAAGTTATTCGTCAGTCAGGAGTCAGGACGACGTAACTCTGATTCTCATGACATGATATAACGTAACTCTTATGTAAAAATCATGTCCTACGTTTTACATCTTATGTGAATCCCGCAAACTGTCTAATTAAGAAATACAGCCCTAAGTCAACCATTGTATGAAATAAAAGGACAGAATTTAATTTGTGCTTCTGTTATTAGGCCTTTTCTTCAACATTAACCACTGAACCTATTCACAATTACTGAGTTAGAAAAGGTTGTATTGTAGTAGTTTGTGATCCAATAGAAATCTGAAATCTACCGAAGGATTAGAAATAAACTCTTCAGATGCAGTTTTACATAGAATCAAATCGAACCAATCCAAAGTATAGCTTAATTTGTTAGGATATATTTCATTAAACAATAATCTGGAGTTTGAAATTACTTTCCAAGCATTGGTTCCTTTCGGCCTCAGATACTAATATAACAAAATTCTTACGGCATTCTGTAGAAAAATCTTAGTTTCAGAACGTGATAGGTACCATACAACGCGAACAGTTGGGCTACTTAATGATAAAGGTGGGGTTTCTTCCTACCGCCAACTCCAAATAATACAAGAAGCTGGTTGGCCAACTACCGGCGCCGCCGATCCTGCTGAACTGATTGTGATTTGTACGGGCCTGCAACTCAGATTCGTTTCGAGTCCTATAAAAAAACTTGTTCAATATGGTACAAAAACATCCCACGTCAATTTTTAGCAAAAACAGGCGGATTCTACAGTATTGGCAATTCATGGGTCTATCCCCGTTCCAAGAGGACAATTCTAAATTCTAACTATCAAACTGCAATAGAATCTCCTTGATTCCAATATGGACTAAAGATCAGCAATTCAAATTCAGCCAAATCCCATAGGCCAGGTACCGATATTCTAGTACTATATGAGGTACGAACGATCTCTTTTAAGTTGGACTCAATTTAAACAGTTTTACGTACCTTCGAACCAATCGTGTATGCACGGCAGAAATTCTCCGCGCTGCATGGAATATTTCTTAAGCAAATGAAAACTGGATTTAATAGTTGGTTGATGAGTGACACTTGTGGTTGTGGCCACATCCGGATCGTCCTTTATTTTGGGGGCCATTTTAGAATATATTTATTCTCCTCCAAATTAGAATATTATTGTTCCAAGAAAATTTTAAAATTTATTTTCTGGTTGTCACGGATTGTGTGTTAAATAAACGTCCTCTCTGAACCTCCTCACGTAAATGTGAATTCTAGTACCAAATCCCAGCTATAATATAAAGATATAGAATTAAAATGGATACCCGAAACAGGAAGTTACATATATACCCTGGGAAGTTAAGTAGTTTACTTACGTGAAGACGATGACAGTGCATACAATTTCTCATCAAGTCCAAACCAACGGTGCAAGGTCTTCGGAAGTCGACTATTACGTAATGTAGTTTTGCGTTATACAATAAAAGAATCCAGATTACCAGCAGCAATTTAAAGGGAATCAGATTGAAGCCGGTGAGAAGGCTGTGTGTATTTATTGAGATCATGCAAAATGTATCTACAGTACTGAGTATTTTCTGTTGCATTCATTTTGTCTGTTATACAGTTCTGTGCATTCAATTTGCGATGTGCTATGAAAAAGATCACAGTGCTATTTATAAGCTACCCACACGAAAATGGAAGAAAACTATGTGGGTAACTTTGCAAACTGTTGACTGTGACGACAAACTCCATGGCACGACACAATAAAGGACATCGTACAGGGAGTGTAGGCCAGTGGCTCCCTTCGGATTTGAAAAAAAATTGATGTGGGTGTTCGTTAGACCATACCATACTGTGTACTAAACAATTTTTCTATGTATTAAGCTGGAGGATTCTATGATTGGTTTGGTCATTAAAAATAGCCATCTTGAAATACGGTAAACCCTTGAGGGAGGGCTGCCATCGTTTCGTTTGTTTTGTTGAAGCATTGAAACGTAAATGAAACGAAACGCTACTACATGTAACGTAAGCAAAACGCTAAATTTTTGAAACGTAAACGAAACGAAACGAAGAAAACAGTCAAAATCTAAATTCCAAATAACCTCAGTATTCAAGATTGGGTATTCTATAATTAAATTCTTCCTGTCAAAAAATCAGGGTTGATAAGACAAAATATTATAATATCCAATCATTTGAACATTTAACCTTAGATTTAGCGGCTGCCAAATCATCCTACTTTAATCTGTTTGTGCTGGTCTCAATCCTAAAGAAACTGGTAAGGAAACTCGACAATAGGATATAACTGTTTCCGTGAATTCATGCAAATGAAACTCAATTTTAAATTTGATTAACTGAACTGAGGATATTTCCTGGGCAAAAAGTCGTTGGGGACCGTGATGGTTTAATCATTCAAAACATATGCTGTCATTGTCATTATGTTTGTAGTTATGGTTCCACGTGCGGTTTATTTCCAGATCGTTTCCAAGTGTATATTGTCAAATTTTGGAATTATTGGGGAAGGTCCCGGTCCAGACTATTGGTTACCAAGAAGATAAATCTACAAATTGGTCATAATTCTGTGCCAAATGTTCTCAATGTGACAACAGTGCGAAAGCATTCAGCGTGTAGCTGTTCATGATGCATTACCCCTTACAAGGGTGTATTTCCTTGTAGATTTTACTAGAACAGACCTGTTCTCACCGTCTAGGCTCAGAAAGAATATCTCATGCAATTTAGATGAAGAGCATGAGCATATACGAGTAATACATAGTGTTAGCCATATTTCTCTCAACTGTCATGGGAATCAGAAAAATTTCCTTTTTTTACAACTTTAACTAGCTAATGAAATAAAAAAATTATACACAAGCATAACAAGACAGGCATTGTCTTAATTAGACGTAGAGAATTGTGTAATATTCAACCTTCACATTTCATATAATGGATCCACATGTAATATTATTGGCTTGTAATTTATGCGTCAACAAAAATATAGCAAAGCCAGGCTAATTTCCCAAGCTAATCTTTAATTGTTCATTTAATCAAGTAAGCGCAAGCTTAAACTAAAATTATGAAGAACTACGTGTTAAGTCTTTGAGTCCGTCTAGGGAAACCTAACATTACTTAACAGAAATGAATTTGAAGGAATATCCTGGGAAACTAACTTGGCTTTTCTATATTTTGTTGACGCATTAATATTTTTCCATTATTATTAAGCCACTACTAAATCAAACCTTGGCGAACACGCCAAGTCAGGGCTAACATATTATTAGGTAACCTACTTACGTCAAATAATCACCGTGCTATTTCCGCTATATCAACCGGCTCGTTAAGACCTAATACTTCTACCCATTTGGATGTTCGCCGCCGGAATCAGTTTATAAATGAAATGACGAGATTCTTAATATTTAGGTGATGAAAGCTTATGGTATACTTTCACTAGCGTTAGCATGCATGGAAATTTGTTATTATTCGCGTTTAACAGTATATCTGTATTTTCCTTGGCTTAAATAACATTTATGCAAAGCATGAAACATGATTACTTGGGTTTTTGGGATTCGACCTAAAATTTTATTTTACTTAAATATAGGACTTCCTGTGTGTGTACGCCCGTGCTTTTGGTAGTTATAATTTTTAATGCCAAATGTCGATCAAAATCATCACGCTTCATTGTTGCAGAAGTCTCCATCACGTAATAAATTTGCTTACGTAGGAGATGACTCGTATGTTTGCCACCAAACCTTAGTTGTCTGTTTTTGCTGTGCTTTGGAGATGGTAACTGATTTTTCCGTGGGAATGGGAAACTCGAATCGTTCTTAATTTGTTGAATAGGATGAGAAATTTCATTATCATTACGTGAATAACTTGCTAGGAGGCTGGAATATTATACAAGCTTGTGTTGTGAGAACTTATGCATGAAATAAAAGAAAATCAGATGCATTTATATGAAATTGAAAATTGCTCACTATGATGACCTTTGGACTAAAAAGGATACATAATTACACGTTGGGTTTAAGTGTCATAGTGTTCACACTACACGCACGTGCTTCAAAAATCTTTAGCTTACCAAACACCGTGGGTACTACCACAGGGTTATGTATGAGTCCTATGTTTAATGCTTATATGTATGTAATTGTAAGGTACTACGTTCAGAGTTCACATTATATTGAAGTGCAAGGGCATTCTGAAGTCCTGAACTATGACTCAATGGCTCACCCTGACACGAAACCCTACGTGCTTAATTATTTAGTGCAGCATACAGCGTATACACCTAAGTTTTTTTGACTAAGCTAGAGTCAACGAATTAGGTACCCCAGAATCCGGAATCCAACTTGGAACTTGGAATACGTATGTACATGTACGTATAATTGCACTCCTTCCATCCTCCTCCCCGACACCGCGATGTAGGAAATCCAAGTAAAGAGATTTCTTTTTACACATTTTCTCTGCGAGCTGAATGCGACTCACCACAGCCGCTTTGGTGTGGCAAGTGTTTTTGGTCAAGAGAAAAGAGGAAACCAAAAACACTTGCCACACAAAAGCGGCTTTGAGTCGCATTGAGCTCGCAGAGAAAATGTGTAAAGAGAAATCTCTTTACCTGAATTTCCTACATCGCGGTGTCGGAAAGGATGAAAGGAGTGCAATTATACGGCTCGTATTCTTTTGTCGAACATTCACTCGTCGAACAAAATCCCCGTTCGTCAAACCTGGAAAAAGGTCTCAAACTTGCATATGTGGTGGCTATTTCTAGCTGTTATGCTTTTATTAAATTGACTGCATTTCTATAGAATGTATTGTGCGTAATCATATCATATACGGTAGTTCTTGAATCTTTCAATATTGGATATAAATCATATACATAGCGAATACTTGAAACAACGATTACTTAAATACATATAACGCATACTTAAACAAACATTTGCAAATAAGACAAAGTTAAGCCAAGAGCTTTTTGTGAATTCTGGGTTGTATTTCCGTTCTCATATTTCCATATGGTAATTACTAATCAGGAAGGCTGAGTCAATGATGTTGACAGCTTATGTTGCCTTTCAACAAAATTAATTGCATTCTCTCGTGGCTCCCACTCCCACATATGCAACTTTGAGACCCTTCTTTTCCAGGTTCGACGAACGGGGATTTTGTTCGACCAGTTAAAGTTCGACGAGTGAATGTGCGACGAATTGAATGTTTGCCGTACGTACATCGTTTGGTTCGCACGTGCACTTTCTTTAAATTAATTAAAAATCGTTTATCAGCGTTTACAGTGATTTAAGTTTCCTATTTACCACTAGGTGCTCCATGTAGTTGGGAATTAATTCCTGAACTAGGTAAACGTTTTATCTGAAATGAATTTAATTGAAAACAGGTAAGTAAACTATTTTCTAAACGACGAAATCGAAACGAAAACGCAGTGTATTTTACTTAAGCTTGAAATTAAGTTCGATCTTCCGAACCGAAAGTATAATCTCTACAAAATACATCATTCGTTAGTATACACAGTTGTAAAGTCAATTTTTCGAAACTCATTCACGGAATACTCTGATGTGTTCGATTAAGAGGGACTTCCATAAAATACTCAAACGGAGTTAGAATCGCATGGCTTTACGGTTGATTAGCACTACTTGTGCCAGTCCCAAATTTTTCCAGGATAGTTTTTAATTTGGTGAAGCTTATATTTGGACATTTTGGGGATATTTTTTCAAGTTTTCACTGCTTTTTGATTTCATATTTAATGAGAACCCTTCCATTTACACTTTATTTTTTCATTTATCCGATTTCTCTATCAGGATATAGTTTAATACATATTTATTTTATCCGACTTCTGTCTGTTTTCAGAAAGATGTTTAGTATCCAGTCCAGATTCTTTGTTTCTTCTTTTTCAATATTTTGTTAATCCAAAATTCTACCTCATCCGATTTTATTTCAATATTTTATTCATTTTGCTGAGTTTTGGCCCAACTTTGCTCCGCTTATCAGATAATCAGATACCTACCGTGCGTGCTCTTGCTCTGTGCTGCGGTGAAAGCAGATTCTGAGTTCTCAGTACTTCTTTGTGCAAAAGTAAATGGAGGCCAGCTTTCTAGGTTAAGCGCAATGAATGAAAATTGCAGAATGAATCGTTCGTGCCTAGACAGAAACCGAAACCACTCTTGAGCTCAAGAAGTAGGCACAAGAAAAAGAGGATTTAGGATAGGCAGTAAGTATATATCTTCGTTCTTAGTAGGTCCTTGTCCTTGTGATGAAGATGAAAGTCCAGATCTTGAGAACTTCCTTCACCCACCTGTCACTTTCACTTGTCAAGAGAGTGCCCTTTCTATGTACAATGAGAGTGCGGTTTTGAAGTACCATTTGTAGTCAAATTCTATATACCCACTTCTCCATTGCCCATATTTGAATATTCACAGCTTTCATCTCTACCACGAACAACGAAGAATTCCAACTCTTGAGAGTGAAGCGTCCTTGTGGTTAATTTAGTATTATCGTATTATGCCAGCCTTGCATTCACTCGGATTCGGATTAGACGTCACTAGATATCTGAATTTAATTACCCAAATGGACAAGTATTCTACAATACTACTACACTACACTAGACTTCAAACTTCAACCATGCTTCAACCACCCCGAAACGAAACCCAATGAATAACGGAGAATTCTATAGTGCACTAAGACAATAAGATAAAATATGAATTACTTGATGAATTTATGAGGCGCATTATCAAAAGCCTCTCTGACGCTAATTCTTGTGAACGAATTGTCAAAAGATGTCCCATGTTAAATAAAATAATTAGGAAGCAAGAATCAACCTGTGAATTCCAAAAAAACAATTTATACATCATAAACTTGAGAATCTGCAAAAATTGGAGCTTATTTGCTGTTTTTAATTTATACATATTTGCAAACTTTTTTTGCCTATCTTGTTTTGCTAATCAGAGTTTTGAAAGCCTACGAACGAGTGGGGATTGGGGAGTAGGTATCCCACGGCAGTGAATTCTAGTCCAAATACAATGCTCAAGTAACATAGATAGCACGTTCTATGCTTCATAGTAGTAATTCTACGCTTTAAATCACGAATTAATTGGTTAACCACAATTTTTATTTACTAATAGAATTTTCGTGGTACATAGAATTTTGAAAATTGAATGCAAAAAAACTGCTGGAATTTAGAATGTCTTGATTGAACTAACTGAACTTGATTGAGAATTGAAGACAATGGCAGGTGAAGAAGGTATTTTACTCTGTTGGTGGTCGTGATGCCTCTCCAGTATTCGTTTTAATTGACCTCGTTTCTGGTCGGAAGTTGGGGTCAACGTCAACGCTCCCACCGTGTGAGTAGAGTCGGAAGGACTTCCGGAACACTTCACCAAGGTCAAGCGAACCTTCCACAAACTCTAACTCACATTGAACGGAAATACTCTTCTGGAATGCTTGCAGACGTTCCTTCTCTTCCTCCGTAAGCGGAACGTCACGCAAATCAGCTTCCTCAGCGTTAAGGTCAACCGTGGCTATTGCAAAAATAAAAACGAAACAAAAAACAGCTTCAGTAAGCTCTAACACGTTTTAGCGGTTTTGATTTTTAGCACGTGAGCTGATTTTACCTTTGGACGGCGCTGGGCGACGGGAACCACGTTTCCGACCAAGCTGTTTGTGTTGACTGGGAGCCAAACTTTTGCGTGAGGCCACTTTCCGAACTCGCATTCGCTTAAGTTTGGGCCGTCCTTGCTCATCCAGGTCATTCTTGTCGTAGTAAGCAGTTTCCGTGACCTGCTCCTGTCCTTCCATCCAGACCTTCGTACCATCCTCCATAACAACTGCATCTGTAAATTTGAGAAATGAAAAGTTTCAACTTAGGAAAATTAAAAAATGCTGCATCAGAATCAGGCGTCACACAACTCAGCTCCATCTTCTGAGTTTATGCACAATGCGCAAGGTTCCTTACCAACAGGTGGGCCCATGGAACCACGATGTCGAAGAACCATTTTCATCTTGGGTTTTCCATTAGCATCAAGATCCTCTTCATCAATAATCTGGACTTCGACCACTTCATCCTCATCTTCAACATACGTGTTGGGTACAATTCTTCCGTGTTCGTCCACAAGCGGCTTTCTAGGCTGCGGCGACACTCCGTGTTTCTTGCCCAGCGTGAAGAACGTTCCGTCCTGATCCATAAAGATCTCTTCCTGACCTGGAAGACGGTGGGACGTATGAAAACTGCCGTCAGCATCCTTATACCTAAACATAAAACAAATAAGCAATTATTTTGCGCATACGATTTGCCCAGCATATGTATAAAGCTAAGGTCAAGCTAACCCATATGCAGCACCCGACGGAACACCTTGTCCTTCTTCCAACTCTACAAACTCTCCATCCGGAGTTTCATATCCAATCAAAACATGTTCCGGAAGGGGAGGAGCTTCTTGAAAGTTTCCGTCCTTGGTTTTGTATCCCGTAACTGCGTCTTCAGGAGCCGTTTCTCCAGCTTTGAGGTGCACAAAGTGGCCTTCTGGGTTGATGTAGCCGACCGTGGCTCCGGGTGGTGGAAGGGGCATGGCGCCTAGGAAGTGCTCCTTATCAGTGTCGTGGAAGACCCCATCTGCAGTCTGGTAGCCGCTTGAGGCGCCAGATGGCGCCTTTTCTCCAGGTGCAAGTGCCACGAACGTTCCTTCTTTGTCGACATATCCCGCTTTAGCACTTTCTGGTAGATGTACTGCAGCCTAATAATGTTTCAAGATGAAACAAATGAGTTTGTATGGTTAGGCTTCTTATGCAAAACATGATTTTTTAAAGCTCTTTGTAGACTTTTAAGCTTAATATCTCAACATTCACATACTAGACCTGGCTCCAATTAGTAGGTAATATTTATTTTTGAATATTTGCAGAAAATGCTGTGCATGTATTGATGTTTTCTATTCCTTATGCTTATCCCGGAATTTCTTGAACATGTTTTGCGATCGCATTGCATATTTTGATGCCTTTTGAAGTTTGAAGCTTACTTTTCTATTCTACCAGTTTTGTGTTTGTAGTTTTTTTGCAAATTGTTCAATTTAAAAAAAAATGTTTTAAGTTTACAAAATTTTATCTTTATGATTTTCATTTGATGATTCTCAAAAATTCTTGCATTTTATAACTTGATCGAATGGATTCTGTATTTGTACGAAATATTTACTTTTTTGAAATTCAAATTCATTTTTTGCGTAATTAACTTTTTATGTTGCATGCTATACTGCACATTTTAGTGCATATTATGCCATTTTTATGCATAAGTTATGCATATTTGTACCTTATTGTAATGCATAATACCAAGCCGTAACCTTATTATTAAATTCCATCACATGCAAGTTTTCAGTTTAAAAGCTTAAGCTAGGTACTCACTTCGACTTTCCGGGCCGTTTTCCGCGTCCAGGCGCGGAAAACCTGATTTTCCGTGAACTTTTCT
>JAQFXZ010001086.1:0-13750 GCA_034694025.1 Ceratophysella scotica | reverse complement strand
TTGTACTTGTGGAAATTCGAAACCTCTTCGACCTCAAAAGCAATTCTGGGTTGTTCACCTGAGACTGGGTTTTCATCGTCGAAAAGTCGTTCGACGTGAAAAGTTTTGAGGGATACCGGAAGCATTGCTAGGTTCTTCAGGTACACGGGAATTGTGAGATTATCAATTTCCAGTTCAATATGTTCCAAACAGTTGCAGCAATGGAAGGTGTTGAGATCGAATCCCGGGTATTACGACGAGGGACTCTTTGCCGATGACATGTTTTGCCGATGGACTCTTTGCCGGGGGGATATTTTGCCGGCTGAAGAAAGCCAAGTTCGGACTGTTTGCCGACAATAATATTTTAGCATGCAAATCATATGCAAATTTCAGATAAGCCCTGCATAGCTATGTAGCAAGTCAGCAAGTGAGCTGCTGCACCCTGTGCCGTCAGTCTTCTGTTGAGCTTGAACAAGAAAGCATGGCGACGCCAAATTACAAAGTGATCACTACCAGAAGAAGGAAAAGGGCTATTGAGTGGAATACTTTTGTCTATCATTTTGATTCTCGAAGAGCCAATTGTGAAACAGAATGGTGGAGATGTGCCCATATTTCCTACAGCTAACATTAGCGGTTGCTTCTTCCATCTATCTCAAAGCGTAATTAGTGTGACCACCCGGCTTTCTCTACTTTGTTCAATGTCCTGCAAAAAGAGGGACCGACTGGAGTACATGGAAGGCATAGCCCACAATTTGTGTTGTATAACACGCAAGAAGAAGGGGAATTCCTCAAAGCGTCCGAACGTTGAACTTGACCTTGACACACAATCCAACAAACGACAAAGACTTGAAAATGAGACGAATTGAGGGACGGTCCCATGTATATATATAAATATTATACCCTTTGTTTTACTCGTACATGTAAGAATAAACCCATTTAATCATTACTTTCTGAGACGGCGAACAGTCCGTTTTTGCCACGGCAAAATATACCATCGGCAAAGAGTCCATCGGCAAAACATGTCATCGGCAAAGAGTCCCTCGTCGAAATGCCCTCGAACCGTCTGTCTCATAAGCATTTTCTTCACTCCGATCTTCATTGTAAGGTTGAACATGTGTTCAGAATACAAGTTTCATCTGAACTTAATTAGGAACCTAAATTCAAATCAATTGTAAACAGAATCCACTTAATCACTGAGATGCCATGTCTTTTGGAAAAATTCAAAACTGACATCCGAAATGCAAATAATTATTTGCTAATTTTCTACCAGAAGATGGTGTTTATGAGTGTTGACTGAAGAATGTGTGCTGATTGTGGTAGGTAACCCGTTTGCCATACTTTGACCACTTTGACTTACAAACTTTCATCACATGAAAGAAAAAAACTAAGCTACATTGATTCAAAAAATTGAGTCACAATTTTTGATTGACAGTTTATATTTAAATTTCAAAAATTTAAATGTTTGCCTCAGCATATTTCCTATCAAAAATTCACCATTGAGCAGATATGAACTTGCATGTACTTCAAATAAAATTCAAGATATTCTCCATAGTAGGACACACGAAGTACATAGGCCCTTTTTGTAAAAAAATATTTTTTCTGTCATTTTTTTAAAACCTGTTAAACAGTGTTATATATACCCGGTTCACATCAGAGTGATATTAGACATACAAGAGGTCCGATAGGATAGGATATGTTAATCTTTAATACACTGTTTCTCCAATTATGTATTTCCCTGATGAAAACCAGCATATTGTATAGAGTCCTGGGTACTCAGTACTCACCACCCATGGGTAATACCGACTCAGCCTTACCTGCTTCAAATCAACACAGTTGCGTGCAAAATAAAAGTTTTGAATGAAAAATACCGCATTCACGCGATCTAAAATCCAAAGTTACGACAAGAAATCTACTTCATATCATCGAATGTAGCAGTCCAGCAATCTTTGTCCGTCGTCCACTATGTATTCATACAACCGCAGGATAATCTAATCAAAGACTAGCCATTGGGTCGAACAGGTGCAATTTGTAACATTCCACCCCTCCCCCAATTTTCAGGCAAATTTGTACTGATAACTCAGTCCGTACGATTAGAAACCATAGCGATAAGGGAATGATTTTCGAATCGAAGAAATTGTTTTGAATTTAGTTTTGTAGGTTATCTGAAAATGAAGTATTCTTTTAGCAAAGTTGGGTTGCATATTTCGTTGGTTTTACTCGTCTGTAAATTATGCCTTGTGGAAGATGTGAACTCACTGAATCTCAACACCTCAACCTACGAGCACTGCTCCTTTCATGTAGTTTTGACTGCTGATCGAAGTCACACTCCGACAATGGATTTGACTGAACGTCTCTTGAATAGTAACCACGAAGTACAACTTTGGACCATTACCCAATCCCGGCTGACAAATAAATTCTATGAATTACTGCCTCCTTATCATGAGGAGACGTGCTCGGTGAACATTATTGTGTCAGTCACACGATGCTATGAATTGGATATCGATCACATCTTTGGAGCTCGTGCATTCACTGAAACTAATTTGTTTATAATTTTGTTTCGGCCAAACGTCTTTTGTGAAATACTAGAACGTTTAAAGGATTCGATACCCTGTGTAGCTGATATCTACATTTATCATATGTTTTACAGCTTGTCCGGAGTGGAAGAAGTTCAGGTGCTCTGCAGCAGCTGCATTGACATACCTGTCTTTCCCGCTAAATTTGACCCCGTGACTCCGAGTTTGCCTGGTTTGAAAATTTATGTGACTAAATTCAAATCCCAATTAATCAAACCTATTATAGCCGTAATTAGTCCCGAAATTGGTCAAGATTCCATATGGTTTCGCGCAAGGTGCCGTTGCGATAGATTTTATAAAACAGATGACTCGAGGCAATCGCACCTTGTTGGTTGTGTCCCGAAGAACATTGTGATGGAAATTATTGGGAATACATTGAACGTGAGTATTGAACTCATCAAATCAACCCAAGAAGCGAATACTTACTATCTCATCGGAATTGTTCCAAAGCAGTACACAGGTGTTGCGGTGACAGGTGTAATGACAAGAACACTCCTTAAACATAAACTACCAACGGAGAACTATCACAAACAAATTTTTGTAAAAACCCAAGGTGTGAAGTTCGCGTATTGTCAAAAATTCGAAGAGTACGAGGGGTTTAGCTTTTTCATTTGGGTATTTCCAATGGATACCATGACTTGGGTCTTCCTCGGAATCTCGGTTTTCGGTTTAATAATTTTTCTTCGAGGTCAATGGTTCGAAGTTTACTCAATTCTAATGAGACAGGAATGCAGGATTCTGACAAATAATCGAATTTTGATCATCTTCATCCTTGTCGCCATAGTGTTTACGTATGGCTACGAAGGCATTGTGTCCAGCATGATCACATCTCCACCACCCGTCATTATTTACAATAATTTGAAGAATCTCATTGATGCTGACTATTCGATAATTGGATTTCGTAAGAGTGACTACAATCACGACCTCGTTGAAACTTTTCGCAGGGAAAATATATCAAGAACGGTATCATCAACTTTGGTTGAAGGTACTTGGGGCATTACACAATCAGACGCATTACAATTGCTGTCTTTGTGCAACGTAACCATTTCGAGATTACACGTGCCTTCATTGCCACGGATAAAATTTCAGACAAATCAAGAAGTGAATTGCTACAATACAAAGAATGTGGAGTATACTAGAGATCTAATTACTCATTTCGTAGGCCACTCGTCTCACCTGATGCTTAGAAACTACCTTAGAATACTTGAAGCAGGCATATATGAATACCTGGGTACGCATTTGGCATACTGCAGCAATTACTTGAATCTCCGAAATCATGAATTAACCCAACATGAGACAGAACCTCCTTCAATGACTGATTGGAAAATATTATCAACATTTGTTATTTGGATAGGAATTTTTGGATTCACATGTGTAAGTCTAATCGTGGAAATAGGCTGGAAAAGGATTGTGCGTTCTCTAAGCAATAGTGTCATTTTATTATTCTGTCAAAAATCGGCAAGACGTATTCTAACCTTGCTTTTTCATGATCGAAATACTATTCAAAAAACGCGCATCGTGCTTGAACCAATCCTGCATTAACTTCGAAATGGTTGGCCTTTGAAAAATTGTGTTATCAGAAGATGGCGCTTGTTTTGAATGCATGCTGTACATGTGATGGTACGAACTTAGACATACCAGATATGTCAACAGCATCCGCAACTTGGCTCTCAATCTTAAAAATATACAATTGCTTCATCTTGTTCAACGTCTCAGACGTGAGCCAACCTATAGTTCCTCTCCCTATGACTAGAATATCACTACCTACGGACATGTAATGAACCTTAGTCTAAGCACTCTTGGCCAAAGTTTGGCAAAAATATGCAAAAATATGCCGAAAACCACCAAATATGCAAATGTGCCGTAAAAACTTAAATATGCCAAAATATGCAAAATAAAAACCGGGTGTATTAACTCGCACTGACAAGCTATCCTGCGCCAAAGTGTCCAATGCTCTCTATTTAAAACACGCAAAAATGCCGAAAACGCCGCACTCATGGGAAATTTTGATCATTTTTGCCAAATTTTAGCAGAAAAGGGCAAAAATATGCAACTATGCCTAAAACTACAAGCTATGCATTTATCATTTATGCCTTAAAATCCCAAAATATGTAAAGATATGCTAAATAAAAACGGGTATTTCGGGTCACACTGACATGACCCGTGGATATCCGGAGTATCAGATGTCCACTACCCTCCTGAAAAAACATGCAAAAATATGGAAATCTGGGCCTACAAAGAGAGATAATACTGTATTTTACGTACATACGGGTGAGTCATTCAGGCATTGCCTAAAGCTCTGCCAGCAAGGACTGACAAGACAACTGAACCAAACGTCGTCTCTCATACACAGTACCGTGCCGACGAAGGTGTGCGAGGGTGCCTAAAGCCCGGCCCGGGCCAGTTCTCAGTTCGTTTACTTTTTTGATCTATTTTATGGTTTTGCCCAAGCACATTGCTGTCAATTGGCTAAGGTATATAAGCATGAATGGATTTAATAAATACAATTATTATTGTACTACGTACGATATAATAGTTTCGATTTGCCAAGGTGAGTTCTATGAGCTCAATGGGCCCTTGACCGAGATATTCAAACTACATAAATGTAATCGGTAATGTAATGAAGCCAAAAGCTCAAAAATTGTCTCGAGTTTTCAAAAAAGTATTACGCTTCGCGAAAAATCGAGGGTTTTAAGGCCTTTATCTTCCATGTTGAGCCTGGTTTCAAACAGGATTTTCAAATCTTCATTCTTTCAACTCGTCAAAACACAAATTGCTTTTGGCCATCGTCTTCTTCCTTGACCGATTTCTAGAACCGCCACTACATAGTTCGATAAGCTTGTTGACATTTTGTGTGAGAAATAACTTCACAAATTGAGCGCAAATGAACTGCACGTAAACGTAGGGGACTTGCGTAACACAAAGGCAATTTTGATGAAGTTTCGGAATAAAATCTAGTACAGCAAAAAGTCATGTGTTCAACCCCCAAAGAGCAAAATGTAGTGAATTTGGACCAACATAGGTCCTGCAATTATTTCATTGCCATGGACTGGCATCAATGTTTTCGAAATGTAGCGTAATAGTCCTACCAGTTTTTCTGACGCTTCCTGGCACCGTTGCGTTAAACGAACGCTCATTTTCAACGTTTTAGCTCATCAAACACTACTTGAGATCGACAATAGGACACTGGCAATCGACAATTGGCACACTTGTTCCTTTAATCATTCAGAACAACTTTGCTGTAGGGTCCAAGGAGATTCTATGATTAGTTTGGCCGTTACGCAGACGCCATTTTAACATGGGCGGGATATAAGGACCCGTGCGATTTGTCTGAAAGTTGGTAGACTTCTTCACTACTACGTAACTATGTCGGCAAGTAGTTGATGTCTTCGTTTTTCACATGTTTCATAAGGCTACGAAGACGTTGTGTCCAGCATGATTACAGCGCCGCCACCCGTCAAAATCTACAAGATTCTCAAGGAACTCATGACGACTATTTGATATTAGGGAAACACAAGATTCATCGCGATCCAGACCTCGTTGAAACTTTTCGCCGGGAGAAAATTTCTAAAGATTTATCGTCAACCTTGCATAAAGGCACGTTTGGCAAAGGGACTGCATATTTCATTTCACTCCTACTGTCTTGCAACGTAACTATGTCGGCTCCACGTCCACATACGTCAAAGTTGCCAGGACATATGGCTTGGAATTATCTAAAAGTGAAGTGTTACATCACAAAGAATGTGGAATATAATTCAGAGATAGTTGCTAATTTCGTAGGCCAGTCGTCCTCAATGATGATGGCAAGTTGCTTTAGAATACTACTAAAATCGGGCATATGTAAATTCATTGGTGAATATGTGACCTATTGCAATAATTACTCGAATCTAAGACATCTGTTTTCCATGAATGACAGGAAAATATTGTCAATATTTGTTATTTGGGCAGGAATGATTGGATTGAAAATTCTGATCCTCATTGTAGAGATGAAATGGAAAAGGAGTGTCGGTTTTTGGAACCATAGTTTCAGTTTTTTCTACTCTCAAATCAAAGCAAAGTTCAAACTTTGCTTTGACAGAATCGAAGTATTCGAAAAGTAAGACCAGCTTCAGGCATTATTCACTAATTTCAAAATGGCTGAAACTAGGGATTGCTATTAAAATTTGCGTTGCTTGAAGGCGGCGCTTATGAGTTTCGACTGCATGTGTGCACGTGATGGTACAAAGATGTGTCATGTGCCAGCTACAAGTTGGCCCTCAGTTGAAACTAACTTTTACAATTGTTCCACAACTTTCAATGTCTAGGCGTGAGCCAACGTGTAGTTTCTCTCTCCTGGACTAGAACTCCATCACCGCATCCGCACAAAAATTCGAATGTAATTTTCATTGTCATTTAAATATATATTGCTGTATTAGAATATAGGGCTTGGGTTCTCTCCGCATACCGCTACAATCACTATCCTTGCTCTTAGCCCAGATGAGCGAGTTGATGTGAAGGAGAATATTTCTCTAATACCCCTTTGTGTTAAACGAGCGGTTTTTTTGAGTTTTATCTTACCGAAGAAAACATGCAGTTAAATGCAGTTAAATATGGCCTAGCTTCCAGAGCATGTATTTTGAAAAAAATGTCCATTCACACCTACGTATGTAGTAGAAATTAAGCAAAAATTGAGAAAGTTACGTAACTGTTATGCAAGAGGACAGGCAAACGACATGGGAAACGTATGTAATGGTGGATGACTAATGAGCAGCTTCACTGAACTCTCTCCATATAGGTACAAGTGCGAGGGTGGTTTCCTAAGGTTTGAACCATTATGTAAAAACCGTAAAACCTATAAAAACGAATGAATTAAGCTGATGATTTTACCACATGTCAGGAAATAAATATGCTAAATTGATTCAACAAATTGAGTAACAATTATTTGTTGACAGTTTTTATAAAATTTAAATATCCAAAATGTTTTGCTCAGCATATTTAAAAAAAAAAAAAATCCACCATTGTGCAGATATGAACTAGCATGTTTTTGGTAAAAAGTTCAAGAGATTCTATATATTAGGGCGAACGAGGATGAAGTACATTGGATATTTTGTAATCAACCAGAAGCGATTTTGTCTGTCATTCTGTTATTTTTAACCTGTTAAACAGTGTTACAAAAACCCGATTCACATCAAAGTGGTGATTTCATACATATAAGAAGTCCCATGGGATGGGATGTGTCATTTTCATAATACACCGGCTTCTCCAAAAATTGTTTTTCCCAGAAGAAAACCAGCAGATTGTATAAAGCCCTGGGTACTTATTGTTAGTACTCACCTATGGGTAATACCGACTCTCATTCAAATCATCAAGATTGCGTGCTTGGAAAAAATCTCAAAAAACAACCGAATATACGCAATCTAAAATCCAAATTCGCGTCAAAAAATCTAATTCATATCATCGAATGTAGTGGCCCAGCAATGTTAGTCCGTCGCCGTTTATTCATATAACAGCATGTTAATCCAATCCCAATCTAAGACTAGTCATTTTGTCGACAAGGTGCAATCTGTAATGTAGTAATTTCCAAATTTTCGGAAGGCTGACAAGTCTTTGTAAGTCAGTACGCGCTAAGTCACGATTATTTATTCCTTTAGTGAAGTTGGATCGGATATTGTGTTCCTTGTTCTGTTATATAAACTATGCCATCTGCAAGATGTGAGCTCGCTGAATCTCGAAACCTCAACTTACGAGCACTGTTCTTTTCATGTAGTTCTGACTTTTGATCGAAGTCAGACTTCGACAATGGTTTTGACTGATCGTCTTTTGAATAGTAACCAACAAGTACAACTTTGGACCATTTCCCAACCGTCACTGACAGATGAATTCAATGAATTCCTTCCTCCGTATCATGAGGAGACGTGCTCAGTGTACATTGTTGTGGCAGTGCTTAGTATATTGAGTGGATCTTATCTTTGGAGCTCGTGCGTACACTGAAACTAACCTATTTCTTGTCTTGTTTGGTCCCAACACTTTTTGCGCAAAGCAGAAAGGTTCGTGGACAGGAAAACCATATGTAGTTGATATCTTCATTTTTCACGTTTCATAACTTTTCCCAAGTGCAAGAGGTTAAGGTGTTCTGCAGCAGCTGCATTGCCGTGCCTATGTTTCATGCTAAATTCGACCCCGTGACTCCGAGTTTGCCTGGTTTGAAAATATTTTTGGATAATTTTAAATACGAATTAATCAAGCCTATTATTGCCACAATTGACCCAACAGCTACTTTTGGTATTAATTTGCCAGATGCGAGGTACCGATGTCACAGATTTTATAAAACAGATGCTTCGAAGCAATCCCTTTCCCTTGAATGTACAAAGGAGAACATACTGATGCAACTGATTGGGAATAAACTCAAAGTGAGTATTGAACGCATCAAATTAGCCAATACGCTTGAACCCATCTACTATCTCCTCGGAATTGTTCAAAAGCAGTACACAGCTGTTGCGGTGACAGGTGTGTTGCCGAGAACACTATTTGACTATAAATATCCAATGGAAAACTATTACAAACAAGTATTATTAAACTTAGAACCTGTGAAGTACGTCTATTGTCAAAAATTCGAGGAGTACGAGGGATTTACTTTTCTCTTCTGGATATTTCCAATGGACGGCATAACATAGACCTTCATCGGGATTTCTGTTCTCGCTTTAATATTTTTTCTTAGAGGTGAATGGTTCGAAGTGTACTCAATTCTGATGAGTCAGGAATGCAGGATTTTGACAAAAAATCGAATTTTGATCATCTTCATCCTTGTCGCCATAGTGTTTACGTATGGCTACGAAGGCATCCTATCCAGCCTGATTACAGCTCCGCCACCCGTCATAATTTACAATAGTCTGAAGAATCCTATTGATGCTGACTATTTGATAATTGGATTTAGCAAAAGTGACAGCAATCTTGACCTCGTTAAAACTTTTCACAGGGAAAATATATCAAGAAACTTGTCATCAACTTTGATTGAATGATTGAAGGCACGAAGGGCATTTACCTTCTCGATGCAATTCAATTGATGTCTTCTTGCAACGTAACCATATCGGCTCAACCCGAGTCCCCGTTGCCAGTGGTGATACGTCAGATGCATCCAGAAGTGAACTTCTACATTACAAACAATGTGGAGTATAGCACAGAGCAAAGTACTCATTTCGTGGGTCACTCTTCCACGCTTATGCTGGAAAACTGCCTTAGAATACTTGAGTCAGGCATATTTAAATACGTGGATGTGTATATTAAATGTTTATGGAGCTACTACAATCTCCGAATTCAAGAATTAACTCAACATGATACAGGAAAAATCCCTGCGTCAATGACTGATTGGAAAATATTATCAACATTTATTATTTGGATAGGAGTAATTGGATTCGCATGGCTGAGTCTAGTCGTAGAGATGAGCTGGAAAAGTACTCGTATTGTGCGTTCTCTAAGCCATAGCGTCATTTTATTGTTCTGTCAAAAATCGGCAAGAAGTATTTTGACCTTGCTTTTTCGTGATCGAAATACTATTCAAAAAACGCGCATCGTGCTTAAGCCAATCCTGCACTAATTTAGAAATGGCTGACTGCTTTTAAAAATTGTATTGACAGAAGATGGCGCTTGTTTTGAATGCATGCTGTACAGTACAGGTGATGGTACGAACTCAAACATACCAGATGTGTCACCAGCAACCACAACTTGGCCCTCAATGTTAGAAATACACTTCACAATAGCTTCATCTTGTTCAACGTCTCAGACGTAAGCCAACCTTTAGTTGCCAACCTCTCCGGCTAGAAGATCACTACCACTGCCTCCACACAAGCATTCAAATTCAAAAAAAGTTCAACGCTGATTTCGAAACTAAAACCAGTATGACGTCCCTAAATGTCCACAAACTTTCGTTGAAAGTCCGAACATGTGTGTAGAATTTGATTTTGAGCTGCATGCATTTATACTGTACTAACAATCAAAATTCAAATCAAGTATTGTACAAAATCAGCCATCACCCTGGAATATCATGCATTCAAGCCTATTCAACATTGACATAGACAACTGAACCAAACGTTGTCTCTCATCTCTCATACATAAGAGTGGTAGTAAAGGTTCCGTTTACCGTTCACTGGGTAGTTTTAGATTCTGGGTAGTTTTACATTCATGCAAGCGGTCGCCTTGTCAGGATCGTCGAAACCTTTAATATCTCAGTAAAGTACTACAAGGTTTCGTTAAATTTCCCATGCTTCAAACTCTTCACAACAGGTTTGCATTTACCGAATTCAGTCTCTTGTGGTGGAACAATTTTGAATGCCCATATAATTTATTCATCGGATTCCTCCTATTTCAATACAACATTCAAGATATGAATTTGAATTCACACCATAGAACGAAGCCTATGCATGCCTAGTTCTTGCATATTCACTGTCCATACAGTGTATGATCGTCCAATTTATTCCTCTAATCACTAGTTAGCCATAATGTAATCTGTAGTCAAATGAAGTAACCGCATTGGCTAGTATAAAGCTTTCTCTGTGATTTGCTGCAGTCGCTGAAAACCGTCCAAAGTATAAACGTGTATTAAGAGTTCAATGGTTGAACAAAAGCAAACATGTTTTTTTACTGGTCATGTCAAGTTCAAGTTAGATATCTTTTTTTAAATTCCAAAATTAAGCCGCTCTAAATCCTTTTAATATTTCTGATTCCAAATTACAAGGCATATAACGACTAACTCCTATTTTATTCACAACCCGTCGGAAATCTGCTTTCCGATTTTCAACTTAAACCTTTTTTCAACTCTACTCAACTTCTTCTTGTCAATGCTTGAGGTTTCTTCATTATTTCTACAACCTCAAGTAAAACATTTCCTGTGACCTTTGCTCAACTTCTGCTTTTTTCTCGGGTTAACCCGCATAATGTGTTTCTTTCCTGTTTTTAAACTCTAAAATATAATTTATTTTTAAATTACAAACCTCAGTGTTATTTCGATTCCTCTTGGTGTTTGAGCATATATTATTTCGAATAAGTTAAATAGCACGCCAGCGGAAATCTCAAATTATTCTAGGCTCACTCATTTCAATCTGCGTGATATAGAACTGTCATATAATGACATTCCAACGAATGACTTGATCGAACGTCAATTGTCTGACAACCAAGGAGTTAAACTTCAACGACTTCCCATGCAAAGATGTGGAATAAATTCTGCAAAACCCTGCCACCCTATCACGAAGAGACGTACTCAGTGAACATTGTTGTATCAATTACACAATGCTTGAAACACTTCATTGATGTCTTCTTTGGAGGTGTGTGTTCACTGAAAGTAACGTATTTCTTGTTTTGCATGGTCCCAACGTCTCATGTACCAACAAAGAGAAGGTTCTCTGGACATGGCCGCTCTATGTTTCTAATTTCTACATTCTTCAGATGTCTTAGTCTCAATCCAGTCTCAAGCCAGTCTCAAATTTAATGCGTATGGATTTTGGGTTAAGTCGTTCGAGGGACATATTCACATTTAAAGGATGGGAATTCCTTTGGAATGTGCCGTTTCAAATAGCCGAATACATAGATGGGCAAACTGCACTCGCACTCACGACATTTCTTGAAAAATATAAATTACGCGAAGGCAAAGGTCGGTGAAGGCGAGTGCAAAGGCAGCTCTCAATTGTTATAAAATCGACTCAAGTCGCTATGGCGCGATGACTTTTTGCCAAATCCAGTGAAGGCTAAAGGCTGAAGGCTGACGGGTTAAAGCGGGTTTTAGCCTTCACGAAGGCGAGTGCGGGTGCAAGTGCACCAACTTTAATAATCTATGGACCAATATGTATTACCATGACCATGATGAAGACGGTAAACCGATAGATTGGCAAAAAGATTTTAAAAATTTTTAGATAAAAATTGTCAAAGAAATTATGATAAATTTGCAAAGAATTCGTTCTAAAATCTCCGTTTAAATATTTAAGCGATATTCTCCAAAATATATTTACTCAAAATAATTAAAATATTTGCAGGATTTTTGAATTTTAGCTGACAATGATAGTCGGTCAAATAGAGCATAATTTGTACAGCGAAATCGCTATTTACTTTCTCCGATAAAACATAAAGGCCAAAAGAGTGGAGAATAAACTTATAACAGTTGTTTGTTTGTGTATGTATGTTTAGGAAATCTGAAACTGAAGAACCTATTTGAATTCCAACTGACAAATTAGAATATCTTAATCACTAAAAGTATTTAAATATTTAGTGGCTGAGTTCTTGTATATTGTTCGTGTAATAATAAAATTCTGACATTTGAGCAGCATTTTACTCTGGCATTTTTATTAGGGACCGATTTCTCCCCACCCTTTCAATTGTGTGTTGTTGGTCGTGCTGTGCTGCAAGATTCGTTCGCGTTTTGCTCTCAAAAACCCAATACAAAAGGACGAAGTTTACTAACTTTGCTGTAATTAATTAGCGTGACTGTGCTTTTCGATTCCCGAGCCACTACGATTCTTGTATTTACCTTTAGTAAAATTGGGGTTTTGGAACAAAGTTCCAAAATTTCTATATGTTTGGGGAGAAAATTTTTATCTCTATAATTGGCAATTATGATTCTAATTTTTGAAAAAAAAATCAAAGTGTTCATCTTTTAATTTTTTGGCGTTCTTTTGGGTTTAGGTCTTCAGTTTTTATCTGTAGCTTCAGGCCACATTTTCCCATTTCGAGTTACAACATATTGACTTTTTGCCATTTGAGGTAATACTGATTTTGCCTAGGCCTTACTTTTTTTTCCGCAAAATGGCAAAAAAATTTGCCAAAAAAGTTTTTGCCAATCTATCATGGGATAGATGAAAACCAGGCGATTGTATAAAGCCTTAGGTAGCTTACCGTTTTACCCATGGGTAGTACCGATTGGGCATTACCAGACTTAGATCAGCACAGTTGCGTGCATGGAAAAGTCTTGAAGACAGAAGACATGGTTCACCGCAAACTAAAATCCAAAAGCACGATATAAAATTTACTTTATGCCATTGAGCATAGTCTAGACATGTCCGTCCATCGTCCTCTATTTATACAACCGAATGATCATCCAAATTAAAACTAGGAACTTTGTCCACAAAGCGCAATCTGTAAAAAAATAGTTTCCAAATTTACTAGACCTTAAATTCTGTTGGACTGTGAATCTCTGTTCTCTTCACTGAACTATTCCACCGAGTGGTCGTGGGTAG
>JAQFXZ010001085.1:0-13750 GCA_034694025.1 Ceratophysella scotica | reverse complement strand
GACAGACAGACAGACAGACAGACAGACAGGAGGATTACATAAGCCCTCGGCTTAGGAAAGCCAGGTCTAATAAAGGGAACAATGGTTTCCAAGTCTGATTGGCCCGCGGGTATGTCGGACTATAAACCCCACATATTATTATTATTATTAAATCATGATTTCCAAAGCGAAATTGTCTTTAAATTGGTTATCGCATGACTCGGAATGATGTCATGAGTCCTTTGGGTGGAGGTCCAGTGAGATTTTCACTTTTTTTCTAGCGAGTGCTATGCAGCGGTCGCTCGGGAGAGATTGCTTAATATTTTTATGCAATGAGATCCGCAATGAAAATATCTTCAATTTGATGTATCATATGACTGGAAGCGATTTCGCAATATAGGAAATGTAAAGATAGTAAATGGTTATGAACCACCATGGCGCTATTCATGTGCACATCTTGGCGGTTGACTGGTAAATTCTTTTATGAATTTAAGAATGCTGTGAACCCCAAATATTTAAAATTTATTTTGAGCAGATTCCGAGCAGACCATCCCAATTCAAGACATTGAAAAATTATTGGCGTCACAGGCTCAACAAATCAAGGAACTGAAAACTCAATTGGAAGAGAGAGACAAAAAACTTTTGTCAATTGAGGTTGACAACGACATTTTGAAATACAAAAACAAGAAGCTTGAAGACAGCGTCAATTTCTACAAGAAGTTTGAGCTTGAAGTCCAAGAACTTAAAGTGTCTGAATCGGATACCAAGAAAGTTTCTGAAGACACGAAAAAGAAGATCACCTTTTTGAAAAAGGTAGAAGAATGGGATGGTGAATCACTTTCCAGTTTTACGCTCATGCTATCGTACTCCTTAATTCAATTTTTGATATCGATGCTTGAAGAACAGGGTTTGAACTACAAAGGTGGGGATGTCCAGAAATTGACGTCAAATATCAAGTTCTACTGTTTCTGATGAAGCTAAGATTGGGTTTGGGGAAGGTCCTGTCGAAGTTGTTCAAAATTTCGCCGAGCA
This sequence comes from Ceratophysella scotica, assembly GCA_034694025.1. NCBI lineage: Eukaryota > Metazoa > Arthropoda > Collembola > Poduromorpha > Hypogastruridae > Ceratophysella > Ceratophysella scotica. Next base: position 12,739 of record JAQFXZ010001085.1, on the reverse strand, counting down.
CGGTTTCAAGAATTTACAATACGCTTTTGACCGCAACACACGAACCGTTTTACGAAGGTTCTGGACCACTAAGCAGAATTCCAAGCCGGGAGCAGACTGCTCTCAGCCTGCTCATGTGTTTTAAGAGCGACATGTCACATTGCAGAAGCGTCATGGATTCTACTGAATTCTCAACTCAAGCATTAAAACCTATGAGCCAAAAAAAGGTAACATTCTTTTCCTACAAAGAAAGATATACAATGAAGGCGTTGGTGTGCTGCGCTCCAAATGGTGTCCCGGTATTTGTGAGTAATTTATTCGGACCATCGATCTGAATCAGATAAATCCATTGTTGTACCGTCAGATGTAATGAAACAAATGGTTGCAGGTGATCTAATTTTAGCCGACAAAGGATTTGAAATGTATGACATACTCCAACCAGGTGTATCTTTAAATATCCCATCCTTCCTTAGGAGGAAACAGTTCAGACTAAATGAATTTAAGATTCTGAACTGCATTAAAGCGGTTGATAGAACAAAGGCAAGCCAAACTGTTAAGGTTTGCGTAGCACTTACAACCTTAATGCCAACTTTATTGGATGAACTTAATAATATGATATAATCTCATACTGCAAATATTTATTTTAGTAAAAATGGTATATAATTTCTTCGTAAAATAATGCAACAACGGAATATTGTTCCTCCATGCATGATCAAATTTCACGTCAACAATAACTTGCCATTTTGGAGTCCAATAGATGAAGTCACATTCCGTTCTTCTCGTAACGTACATACATCCTTGAACTTGATGCCAGTAGTGATGGTCCTTCTTGAGTTGAATGGTTCCAGCTTGGTACGCTCAATACAGCAATTTGGATGAGTCAGAGCTTCTTCTATCGTCTTGTCTCTTAGGCAAAATGGGCATTTGACTTCAATAATCCTGTGCTTTCCAACCAGACCGTCCGGTGATGCTCCAATGTAGTCACAAGGAAGCATGTGTATGCCAGATATTGTGACTGTTGCATGCCATTCATTCTCGTAAAATCGAATTCCGTCCTTCTCATGAGCAATCCCAAAGCCGATGCTCTAAATATTATGGGTTTAATGGTTTGTATTATATGCACGCAGAAATTGGATGACTTCTAGGAGACAAACCTTATCTGCATATATTTCTGATCTTATATTGCAATTACTTTTACTCTCGACAGGTTGTAATTTGATGTAATCTGCTTTATTAGGGAATCAGGAATGGCATAGCGATTTGACGAGGCTTAAATATACATTGACTTTAAGATGTGGTAAAAAACTGCTTGCAGTCACATGGTTTTTTAGAAACTTGAGCTTGTAATGAGAGCTTTGCACTGACTAAACATGCAATTGTCAAATTATAAAAAAAATTTAATTTTTTCTCAAAACCTTAGTGGGTCATTGGATTGTCCTACAGTTGTCACTGAGATATTATCGTTCTCTTTAGTGGTCATTTTGAAGGCCTGCAGGATAAGTTTTAATTTCCCAGTGCTGGGGACATCATTTGAAGCCAGAAGCGTGTCCTAGCAACGGATTTCGATTGTGTTAGATTGCGAAGGTTGCTTCTCCAATACCCAGTGAAGACCGAATTGATATTTCTTGGTGACAAGTTTCTCCATTTTAGCAATGATGTCACGGATGACAGGTGATTCTAAGGTTAGCTCAGGGTTAGTTGGAGTCTTTCAAATGTCGTCGATAGGCCTTTCATTGAACTGATGCTCAGTCACTTTTGTCTACTCCAAGCTGCCTAGAAGTCGGTCCTTGAAAGCATCTTTTGAGCAAAAAGTGTTGAGAAATGCAATAAATGAGTAGTCACTCAGTCAGCATTTCGTTCAGAACTGTTTATTTAACATGATATTAAGGGTTTATATACCAATAAAAAAAGGTCAAATGTGCATAATAATATCCTAAAGAGGATTCACACCAATGTGCTGATCTGGCGGAATCCTTTGATGTTCAGTGTCACAACAAAGTCATAAATGAAAAATGCGTACGGGTCCTTGCAAATGTCCATGAACAGGAATAGAATTTAGCATACATACACTAAGAATAGCTGAGTTACTTATTGAATAAATAGCATGCTTGTTTGCTATTTATAATACTCCCTTCAAACAAAATTTTATTCAATAATAATTCGATGACTCGTGGTTTGCATGATCTGCAAGGGCACTTCTTCTTCCTTCTTCTCAATGTTTTGCTTCCGTTGTCCTTTCTTCAAGTAAAGGACGAGGCAGGCTACTCCAGCTGCAACTGCAATAATTACCGCTAAGGCAATCAATGAGTTCAGCTTCCATCCGAGACCGGCGTTTTCCTCGAATTCAAACACTTGGATATGTTTGGCTTCTTCCTCAATGTTTTTCACATTTAGCTTCAAATCTTTTTCGATTTCGGCCGTAAGGTTGTTCCAATCGACTCTCGGATTCAGATGCCAGTTAATATGTTCCGTTAAAACTGGGTCTTCTGTTTCTTTGTAGACAACATGTAGCACACTCCCCTTGTATTCGACGTCATTGAGTGTAAAAGACAGCGACAGAGGCAGTTTAAATAACTTTTTAGGGCATTTCACTTCTCTTTTTCCTAACAAATAATGGTTTCTTGGGCAGTAGATGTAATACTGGTTGTTGAAGATTTAAATTTGCATAAAATCCTTCTCATCTCCAGTCTTCGTCCTCTTGCATATGTCAGTCCGGAAATAGGTTTCATCTCCTTTAAAAGATACATTACTGCATCTGTGAAGTGGCAGGCGACATTCTTCCGCTCGGATCTTCATTGAACGTCTCATAAATGTAGTCTTCTTTTACAGATAGAATTGCATAAGAAAGTCCAGTGTATTTCAATGTACATGTCATGTTTCCATCCTTGAGCATCACTAGAAAGGGATCGGCCTTTACTTTTAGCAGGGATTTGTTCGTAGTGGGAACCGAATCCGTCCAGAATGATTTGTTCTCTGTCCTCTTTCATCGTACATGAGACGCACAGGGCACTCATCTCCACAAGGCAGGGTAAAGTTGAGGAACTCAAATAGGTCTGGTGTCAGTTCTCCCTTCATCCAAGCCTTTCCCTGTTTTGTACAGGGCTCTCTTTCTTTCGTTGAGTCTGCTGGTGAGATAGGAAATTAGGTAGTGAATTTCTACTACCCTTTCCTTCCACATATATAAATCGGTGATGAGTTGGTCCAGAATAGTCGTCACGTTCTTCATTTCCTCTTCCAACACATCAATTTTCTTAGTGTCAATAAAACGCTCCTTTCCAGTCCATCTAAAGCATTCTTTAACTCATTTTCTCTCGTCTCAATTTCATAGGTCTTGGAGACAGCGAAGCCTCCTAGTCGAATCCCGGCGCTTGCTAAAATAGCAATTAGTTTGATTCCGCCCACGATCACAGCCCGCTTCTTCTTGTCGATGTCACGCTTATGTTTACCAAAAACGCTCAATTGTTGAGGACATACTTTTTCCAATTTACTTACAAAAAGAGTGTCGTCATACGTCTTCACGCACTGTCGAAGCATTGCTTGTGCAATTCTTGGCTCCACGTCTCCTAATGTCATATGAAAGCACGGAGAGATCAGTTAAGCAGATATCTTGAATGCCTGAAATCCCGTGACGACCGGATCGTTGGTTTTTCTCCATAGTACAAGGCTTCTTGCATTTTGAATGTCGCTACCAAGTCCTAATGTTATACACATTAGAAAAGTGGACAATGCAATCCAGAACAAACTTGGCTGCTTTGGATCAGTGATGACACTCGACGTGGTTCGTCTCTTCTGCGGTGGTTCCTGGACTCCAAGCAAATATCTCTTCTTCACAAAATTATCTTTGACAATTGCCTTAGTCAGAATATCTGCTGGTTTCTGCATATCAGGGATGTGCTCAAGACTGATTTGTTTTGATTCGACGAACTTAACTTAACTTAAATAGTGTTGTCGAATATCTATATGCTTGGTTTTGTCGTGGAATTCCGGATTCTTCGCAAGTTTCATTGCGCTCTGACTGTCGGTCTTGACACAGATTGGTTCATGTTCTGGCACTGAGATTCCCAGCTTCTTGTACATCCTTGTCACCCAAACTGCTTCTTTTCCGCCTTGAGCCAGAGCTACTTACTCTGACTCAGTGGATGATAATGCTATGCACGTTTGTCTCTTGCTGAACCAGATGACGGGCGCGCCATTGAACGTGAAGAGGCATCCGCATGTGGATTTTCTTGTTGTTTTGTCTGATCCATAATCAGCATTCACGTATCCACAAATGGAATTTTCCATTTCACCATCTTCTCCTCTGGATAGAAAATTCCAAGTTCTTTTGTCTATTGTAGCACTTTTTCACCGTAATTCACTGAATTCGTTGATAATTCTGATTAAATCTGGACAGGTAATTTACTGCGTAGGAAATGTCGGGACGCGTACAGCGTGCTAGGAACAGGAGAGAGCCGATCAATGGTTGGTATTCGTAATTGGTGTCGGGTGGCCTGCTCCCTCCCAGTTGTAGTCCAGCCTGCATGGGAATGTCAACAGTTTTAAACTGAGACATCCTATATCTCTCCAATAGATCTTCCACAAACTTCTTCTGATGAATGAAGATTCAGCTTTCACTTCGGATGATCTCGATACCCAGAAGTCGATCCAGAGGCTGGATTGAAACTTTGAAATCCTTTTCCAGGACCGAAATTTCACTTTTGAGTTCATTCCGGCTTCTTCCCATCAGAAACCCATCGTCCACATACGTCACAATGTAAACTGTATTTGCTCCTATATTTTTCTTGTAAACACACGAGTCACTCTCCAGTGGGATAAATCCCATTTCTCCAAGTTTAGCACTGATCGTCCTGTGCCAGGCCCTGGGCGCTTGTTTTAGTCCATACAAGCCCTTTTCGAGCTTGCATACCAGATTGGACCCGATTTCGTAGCCTTCAGGCTGCTCCATAAATACCTCTTCCTCAAGTTTGCTATTGAGGAATGCTGTTCCAACATCAAACTGTATAACTTCTAAGTCTATGTATGCGGCGATTGACAGCATCATCTGTATGGTCTCGTATCTTGAAACTGGTGCGAACGTTTCTTCGAAACGACGCCTTCAACTTGGTTGTAGCCTTTGTCTACCAACCGAGCCTTGAACCGCTCAATTTTACCATTCGGCTTCGTCTTTAATTTAAAAACCCATCTGTTCTTGAGTATTTTTGTTCCATAGGGCCTTTTTACAAGGCTCCACGTTTGATTTTCATTCATGTAGGCTCCGAATTTCAGCATCCATCGCCTCCTTCCAGTGCTCTGAGTCCTTAGAGTGTATGGCGTCTTTGTATTGCTTTGGTTCCAAAGCACTGTTTTTGGCTTTGAACCCAGCTTGGAATAGAGTGAACTGTTTTCTGTTCCTTTTCGGGCGTTCAGACACAAAACTCACAGGTGCAGGGCTTTCTTCTGTGTCCATAGCCTCAACTGCATTATCCTGTTCCATTTGTTCAGCCCAACTTTCATTTCTTTCTTCAGCAGTGAGGGTAATGGTCAGTTCTTCCTCTTAGTCTTCCTCTACTTCTTCAGGTTCTACTGCGGGAATCTCTTATTCATTCTGAATAGCATCTTCTCGATTCTCCAACTCACGTTCCTTCTCCTCTGGCTTTTCTTGTGGATTCTTCCAAATTCTCTGTTCTCGTACTTGGTCCATGGGTTCCTCAACTTAAATTGTCTCCATCTCTTCATCGTTCTCTCCTCTGCTGCTGGACTCGTACATGACACTTCCCTCCACAAAATTGACATGCTTTGCTTGATGAATGAACCGATCTTCTTTTGGCACATAAAGCACGTAGTTCTTGCTGGCTCCTACGTACCCAACCAGGATGCACTCTATTCTCTTAGAATTCCATTTTCCGAGGTTCTTCTTATCCATAATGTTCGCATAGGCTTTACAGCCAAAAAAGGGCCAAGACAATAACGGCCAACCTAAAAACCTAACCTGACCTAATCTAAAGGACAAATATTGCCTAACCTATCCAAACCTAAAATAACCTATTCTAACCTTATTGGCTGAATTTGGTGTGGTTTTCAATGTTTTCTTTTTGGCCAATTTATAACCACATTCGCAGCACTATGATGATTTATTTGCATTAAATGCGCAATATGCTTGTCAATAATTTTTATTATATTACATATTCATTATTTGAATTTGTATTGTCCCATAATTTGTTTGTATTTGTTTATATAACATTTAAGTGTTTTAATGGCCTTGTAAACATATTTATTGCACATTATTTTATACTTTTTTGATGCTTACTCAACCTTGCACTAATACTACTAATGTTTGTCTACAGAGTCAGAAATATTTAATTAAATAGGTAAAATTCATTAGGTCTTTGCTAGGAGGATGTAGTTGCAAGGAAGCTGGCAGCTTTACCACGTTGAATGGCGTCACTAAGCCGTTAGGTCACAAAGGGCTTAGACCTGAGTCCCTCGGCAACTTCACTCAGTTCGTTCTTAGTTCTTTCACTAGAACAAGAGCTTCAGGACCGATTGTTTCAACAGCAATGACACAAAAGTAGTAACTATTGATCACCTACGTACGTCACGTACACGAACTTGATGCGTTTCTTCATATCATATATATGTATGTGGGTGATAGAGAGAAGTGCCGAGACGTAGTCCTTTTGAGATCCGGGGCGTGCTTCCGTCAAGGAGTGTGCCATGCGGAGAACTCGACAAGGCTTAGAGCCGAAAAATAGATTCTTTCTGACAACCTTAAAGGATTCGGACTCTGGTACTTGGGGTTGAAGCACTGGCCATAATTTTGTAGGAAAAATTGTCTAGTATGGGGGCGTGCCAGTCGCGTTGTAGGTTAGAAGCCGGTTTTTGAGCGGTATTGCTTTGTCCCACAAAGTCAAAGCAGGGTGTCTATCCGGGTCAGGACTTGTACAAATGGTGGAATTCAGCATGGAGGTGATAGTTTGCGAAGTACTAGCTATTGAAGCCAGAAAGGCTGCAACAGAGAGATAGCTTTTGCTTCGAATCCCGAAATGAATACTTTTTATATCTAGATAACTACTTCAATAGCTAGGTTCTCTCGTCGAGTGAGCTAGAAATAGCTTCCAGTGCGCTTTTCATAACTTCGTCGAATTGGTTTAAGAGATTTAAATGTTTCCAAGCTGGGGCATCTCGTAGAATGTAGACTAGATTGGGAATAGAAATAGTTTTTCAGTAGAAAAAGAGCTGTATGAGTCTGCAATAAATGTAGCCGCTCGGCTAATAACTTTAGCTAGTTTAATTCGAACTGAATGGCGGTACTTCGTCTGTGAGTGAAATACCGAGTAATATGAGAAGACGTTAAATATGCGTCCGTCGAGTACTGAGCTGTAGAGAAGACACGGGTGGAGAAATGAGATGTTTCTCTCAATCCACTCTTCTACTAGCCCTGATCATACTTTTTGATCCATTAGGTTAGGTTAGGTTAGGTTAGCTTGGGCTATGTTAGATTTGTCGAAAAGACCGAAGTGCATGAGATGAAGGTGTATTTTGAGCAAAAGAAGCTTTCCAACCTAAACTGAACGAGAATTTTACACGGTACTCAGAGGACGCATATTTACCGTCTATTAGTAACGTGCACTAGGCTGGATTGATTACAAGTTATCCCGGGGCGTGGTAGTGATTGTTCGGATGCATTTTAGGTCGTTGTCATCGTTCACAACTCACACCTGGATGGGTTTAGTTCTAGACTGTACGCTTCTGTAGCTTCCATGACGCTAACAAGATCCTGTAAAACAGTCAGTCGGATCACCAACGGTTTCGTCGTCATGGTACCAGACGTTAGGTGGGGAGACGAGCATCAGGACCAAGGGGTGTGTGTTGACCAGAAGAGGGTTGGAGCCAATGGGATCGTCCTGTTGCAGAATCTCTGCCGATGATATTACGTGGTCACCAAATAGCAGGTAGAAAGGTGAACCGTAGGCTATAACCTAACTGTAAAGCTTCGACAGGCGGGCATTCGAGGGCAATTAGATTTGCACCAGAAAACATTGTTGAAACTACACTTGAAACTTCACTTGCCGGAAAGCATATTTCCAAACTCCAACCAAATGGGCAACGGGGGTCAGCTAACTTCTCAGGATTACTATTTAGACAAAAATGACTCCAACAAAACTTGTAGCACTTATTAAAATAGGCAACTTTGTTCAAACAAACTTTTCTCTAAAGTTTAAGACAGCCGTTAGGTCGCTTGTCAGGTCCAAGTTTTTGGACTTTGAGGTCACAGTTCTTGACCTCAGAACTTGAGAGAAAAGTTTATTTAAACAAAGTTGCTTATTTTTATGAGTACTACAAGTTTTGTTGGAATCATTTTTGTCTAAATAGTAATCTTGAGAAGTTAGCTGATCCCCGTTGCCCATGTCGTTGGAGTTTGGAAATATGCTGCCGGGAATATGTTGACTACTACAGTCGACGAGTTGCACTGGGGTTTAACCTAGGATTATAGAAAGTGGATCTTTTAGGTGCTGAAGACGGAGACCATCTGAACCTGCGTTGGAGCCTTGACTGAACTTGCGAATCGTTTCTTTAACTTCTACGCTGTTGATGAAGCGCGAATTAAAGGACATTGCGGTGGTGGAGTTGTATGTATGTTTATATGGTATGGGAGCGAGTTTACTGGGCCGCTTTGGCCACATTTTAATTCGGGCACATTACAGACTCTCCTAAATGTACCACGTTGGTATCTTAGAGTCTCTGCCTGTGTCCAAATCTACATGTCCCGGTCAACAGAGAGACAGCCATTCGTCGCGGTTGGACAGGCCACTGTCCGCTGCAAGTGCACAGCCAGCCTCACATGTATTTAGTGGGCGCAGACGAGACATGTATTTAGTGGGCCGCCTCTTATCGATTACATGGGAAAAGTTAAAGTTGCTATGACATTCGCGATTCCCAGTCCCGTACGCACGTTTTCTTTTTGTGCTTCGCTCACGGAATCATAATGCTTCCTTGTGGGCGGTAGTTGTTTTATGTTTTCGCATATAACCGAATTAGCTAGGCCGGATGTGTATGTGGCAAGTCGTCTCCGTGCTTACATATGCCTAGTAATATACCACAACCCTTTGGAGTCAACTACATTCGGCTACATAACATATCATGTGACGATAACCGCCGATAAGGAAGCATTACGATACCGTGAGCGAAGCACAAAAAGAAATCGTGCGTTCCGTACGACGGTTCCAGCACTGTAATGGTAAAAACGGCTACTGGACCCACCCTACTAGGAAGACGGGAAGAAAACAACAAACAATGCATTAGCCCTGTTCAAATACCAAATAAACTGTACTACATTATAAACTATTACTCATTTCATGTTGCCTGTGACAACAAAAAATAGCTACAAAATTTGCTGAATCGGTTTGAGCACAGAATGTAAATAATATATGTTGAAAATCATCATTGTAATTATCAAAAAATCCTAATGTTCGGTAGTGATACAATTTTTATAGAGTGCACTCACATGCCGTAGTACCGTGTGTAAGCTTGTAAATTTATCGCAAATTGTAAATATTTTGTATATTTCGTCGACAAAATCTCCAAATTTTAGACCTGTGCCTGTTTGACTATCTTTGGGAAGGTTTGCGCCAACTCAGTCTGAAAGTTCTCTTGTATTCTCAAATCTGCTAGGTGAATTGGAAATAAAAACGTGAATAACATCCTCTAAAACTCGCTTTTTTACTCATTCCTTGGTAATTTTTCTATTTTACATGTACATAAGTATTTATTTTATTTCAAAATTATATATATTATATTATTTTATACTTGTAAACTTAAACTTAGCAATTCTGATTATTTCTTGTTTCTGCAGTTGATGCTCAGCTGATGCTTGCACTTTACTCGAATACTTGAGTCACAACTGTTTTTGAAGCTGAATAAACAAAACACGATCATAATCATAAGAACATTATTGCCAACGTAAAATAAAAATAATGGCATTTATCATCACCTTGCCTTGACCGGCGGCGTTGCAATTGGCCTATTAAGCCAGTAAGGGGCCAAGGGTAGACAAGCCGGTGAAAGGTCTTCATGTCCAGAGTAATTGAACCCCACTTGCTTCCAATTTAAAAAGATATAATTTAATAAAGGCTGTGTCTGACCGAGTAGTGGAATAGATTCAAGTCAGGAGTCATTTCGTTGTCCAGAGCTGAATGTGATGTCAAAAATGTCTTGTATAGAGTCAGCATAAAATTTCCATGTCCAATGTAATTATAGTCTTGCAAATGTCAAACTCGAGTGTATGGTCAGTTCAGCAAATGTTAGCAAATACTAGGTCCAGCCTGATGTCCCATCTCTAAGTCTAGTCTGATGTCAGTGTACAAATGTTCATGTCTAAGTCGCGTCTGATGTCAGTACACTAATGTCCATGTCCAAGTCGCGTCTGATGTCAGTATCGATAAGTCGATAAAATACACGTACTTACCATTGTGTTCTCCATTTCTATGTGGCTGCAAGTCACATAAGGTCGGCTGAATACAGGTGTCAGTGACAGTGTGAAAGGAATAGCACATTCCCCCAATCCCTGAACCACACAGCAGAGAAGCAGGCAGCCGCCAACCCTCAATCAACACTATTCACTATTGCTCTCCCTACTACACTATGCTTCTCATTCACTATTCCTCTCCCGTCAACAACAGGATCCGAGGAGGAAGCCAAAGTCAGACGCGACGGGATCGGCAACCGGGAAGGACGCCTCCGCCAGTGCTCCGCTCTCCGTCACAATCATCAGTAATTATATTGTTGTTCTCCATTTCTATGTGGCTGCAAGTCAAATAAGGTCGGCTGAATACAGGTGTCAGTGACGGTGACATGTCAGCGGTGAAATAATACATGGTTCGTGTAGAGAGTATGAGATGACGACACACTTGTTCACTTGCTGCTGCAATGCAATAAGCATTGCAAGGGCAGGGGTATCCCTTTTTTCAAACTTTCCCACTTCCTATCGCTTCACCAAGCACTTATGTTAACTGAGCTAGAGATTCACTTTTATAAAAAGATCCTGAATTCGTCCTAAGTTAAGCAAAATCCTAGCCGAGTGTTTTTAGATAAGTGGAAAGTAGATAAGTCTCAGCTACGAAATAAGTGAATGTCTCTCCTTAGAGACTGTGTTGAAATTATTCTGTTTTTCAATACCGTCAAAATGTCTATATTGGCCTAAAATTTACACCGTCTTATATATAATATATAATATAATATGATATAATATAATATGATATAATATAATATAATTTGTTTTGAGATTAGTTTATCTGGTCTGTGAAACGAAGAGCTCAAGCTGAAGTATTGATACGACAGGTATAAAGAAAAGATGTAAAACAGAAAACTAAGAGATACTCTATTGTCTGGTTAAGTACCAAGCATGCGCTCAGTAATGAGCACACACGTAGTTAGGTGTGCTAAAGAGATATTTTCTTCACAAAACCTGCAAAGCGTTTGAAGTGAACATTCTTAGATTCCAGTTTCTCTGATTGTAAACAACTGAGTAGTTTAGTCTTATTGGCGCAGAACAAGGAACTAAATACAACGGTAGATATGTAGACAGATTTGACTCAGAAACAAAGCAACTGACATTGATTTGATAGTGCGAAATTGAGATAGAATGATGAACACTGTCGTTATAGTCTTTATTTCTGAAATCCTGTCTGAATTTCTTGATAGTATAGAAACTATGGGCACACAATACATTGGCACAGTCCTTCTACAATACATTTTAAAAATCCAATCCACCCCGCATGTCCCGCATTTGAATACACCAGCTGTATTTCTAATCGGAAATTTTAGAGAAGCTTATCTAGGGGTTTGATAGGTTTAGAAAAGCAATGAGTTCTTGGGCGTTGATAGTATTCTTTGGAACATGAAAGCAACAAACTTTGCAAGTTCGAATGAAAGCCTTGGGCGGCCAGGTTCCAGCCGGAAGAACTACTTTGGAGCAGCTGATAAAAGATGAATAGACATGTACTCTGATGCAAGTGCATTTCCGTAGAAAGTCCCCTCGACTTTCAACGCCTGTATACGATGTCAATTTTTAGCTAATCCGTCTCATTGATAACAGCCACAATGGGCCATGTTATCCGCATGAAGTTGGAAGTGGCCTATTATGTGCTGGTGTTTGAACCGATGAATATATTAAATCAGGCTTCCAGGATCCAAGATTTTTTTGTACAGTTTGAAAAGGTAAAGACTAGCTGCTTCCTCGTTGCCTACAACTTAGATAATTTTAAGTTGCGTTGATAGCTATATAGATGGAAAAGCTCAATTTGCAGTGCTATGCGTAATACAACATACTGGCGAGCTACTCCAGAGCCCGCAGCAGGTACCTTTTCCCTCTCTAACTTCTCATGGCTGTTCGTTGAATAAAGGTGGAACTCTTGAAACAAGCAAATAAGCAAAATTTGTTCAACGACTCCCAACGATCACGATCGTGTTTGTATTTTTCACACCTTTTGGACACTGAATGCATTTAAGCAGTTCTTCGCATCACTGTTTTTCGAAATATTCAACAACCAGAACAGAGGATTTGAAAAATAATCGTTTAAATAGACAGATATCAAAGAGCTTGGGATGACCAATACTTTGAAATTAGTGGCCAAGTCAAGCTGCGATATTAGGCCTAAGACAAGGCAATATTTGATATAGCTTAGTGTAGAGCTGCCAATATTCTGAAATAAACAGTATAAAACTGGTAAAAGAGACCTGGCTTACAAGGCAATTTGGCAACTCAATTCGTCAAGAGTTAAAG
>JAQFXZ010001084.1:0-13753 GCA_034694025.1 Ceratophysella scotica | reverse complement strand
AATGAATTCTCTTCTCGGCTAGATTCACCAAATCAGCATTACGTGAATATTTGACAAGTTTAGGCAACCCCGAACGGCCAGCGGGGCCAAGTAGAGAAGTGGAGGAAACTTTCGCAGGATATTGCTGTGCCCATATATGGTGACAAAACATGGCCTCACTTGGGACATGTACATGCAACGGGCCGTCCTAAAGATAGAGGTCCCGAGAGAGGTCATGTTTTGTCACCATATATGGGCACAGCAATATCCTGCGAAAGTTTCCGCCACTTCTCAACTTGGCGCCTTTGAGAAACGGAACCTTAACTCTAAGTTCAGGGTATTTTAACTACCGGCCGCCCAATTGTCGCCCGCCCAATTGCCGCCGCCCAACTGTCGTACCGCCCAATTGTTTTCCGCCCAATTGTCGCCCGCCCAATTGCCGCCGCCCAACTGTCGTACCGCCCAATTGTTTTCCGCCCAATTGTCGCCCTACGATCGGCAACATTATCTGAAAATCAAATTGGCAAAAAAGCATAATTGGCGAGGAAATAGCCTGATTAAAATCTTCAATTTTCTAGCCAATTTATTCGTTTGCCGCCGTGATCACACGCGATAGCAGCTTCCTCAGTGGATACAAGGGGTGTCGAACTTTTTTGCATTTTGATCAAGAATGTGCGTTACTGTAAATAAAAGGACTTTCATGACACAGACGGATGCATGAAAATTAAAAAATGTACACGTAATACGTAGATAGAAACACAGTAGTCGAGTCAGTCTCGCTTCAATTCTTAGAATAGATAATAGCACATTAGTTTACAATAGCTTTGACTTTTTCCATTTCGGTTAATTCGAATTTTGCCAATTTGGGACCGTTGCCTTCCCTTTCCCCAAAATGTAAAAAAAATAAACGTGGCCAAATATGTTTTGCCAATTTGAGATTGGATCGAATTCACATGATACCATGAGCTGTCGACTCCAATATTTCCGCCAAAACTCATCTCCTATCAATCACTGTGCATATTCGTGCTGAGACGGAACGGTGTCATAGGATATTTGTATGACGGAAGTAGTAAGGAAGCCAACCTCGGTAGCAGGAATGGAGATGACATCCTGTGATCCCGCTTCAAAGTGGGGAGATGGCATGAGGCTCTTTGCCTCGATACAGAGTTCCCAAGGCCTCTCTGCTGAGTCAAAGAGACTCAATGGACTGGAACTGTGTCGTCGTCGATTCCTGACTCCGTCCGTGAGACTCCCTGACGTTCCTGACAGCCCCTTGACATCCCACTCATCCTCACTCCATTGTGCGTCCAATGGCCTCGGTCCATGCCCGGACTGACCAGTTCCTGAAGCCAAAACCCCAAAAACTCACTTTCTGGACTTCCATCAAGCATCCTGCCAAGATTTATTACTCGGGAATTGGAGGCAGAAGGAATACCGGGAATAACTCTATTTGGTCCATGTACTGACTGGGAAGTGTCCCAGTCAGGATAAATTCAATATACTAGCTCCTTCACATTCCCTTTCATCTTTTCTCCCTTCCGACTTCGGCTCCGTCTGCTGCGAGAACTGGGTGGCTCGCATACCTGAGACTTCGGTGGAGAAGGCTTTCTCCAGTTGCTGACGCGTCTTGCTGTACTTCCCTCCTCGACCCGTCGTCGTCTCTCTGTCTTTCCCAATCGGATATGCTCTGCTGTGCATCCGCTTCACGTACACCGAGATCCAGGCCGTGTAGTAGTTCGTGAACACTAGCTCCCCAATCTAAAGATCACAGAGGAGCCAAGTCGAGGTTAGTCGGATGGAGTTTAGTAGGACGCAGAGAGCTTAGGGCTGCTTCTAGGTCGGATCGGAATGTTCCATACAATAGTCTTCGGTTGGACACAAGAGAATATGGAGAGCAGTAAGTGGGTTAGGTTAGGTAAGTTGCACAGATACGTTATTTTAGTCAATGTGCTAAGCCCTGAATTGTCGTCATTATGAATTTGGTACGCTGCGAATTTCCGCCATTATAAATTGCCGCAGCTATGAACTGTCGCTTTGGCTATGAACTGTCGCTGGTACTTTTTCACGCCTTGAATTGACGCCACAAAGAATTTTCGACGCTACGAATTGCCGCCATGAATCGCCACCTGCTACGAATTGTCACACAACACACAACTATGAATTTGATGCGCCACGAACTGTGGCCACTAGGAATCATCGGCACTATGAACTATGATCACTATAAACTGTCCGCCATTAATTGTCACCTGCAACGAGTTATCAGAACTATGACTTTGCTGCGCAACGAACTTTCACAATTCTAAATTGTCGCCGCATGAGTTGTCGCAACTATGAAATATCCGCTATGAATGGTCAGGCTAAGTCACCCGGTTTTTATATATATATTTGGCGTAGTTAAGTTGTTACGGCATATATGCATAGTTTTAGGCATATTTTGGAATATTCCTGCATACCTTTGCTAAAATTTGACCAAAACTGCTTATATTAAGGTTTATAGGCTAATATATGCTTACTCAAGTATATATTAAAGTTTTTAGTGTATATATGCGCATATTTTGGGTTTTTTATAGTATATACAATCTGCGCTATTAGATAGTGATGTGGAGTGATACTATGGAATCCTTAGATAACTTTAATCAGTAGGTACATCGTGCATGCTGTAGCTGTAGTAAAAGCTCATATTAAACAGAGTGAGGAATTCCTAACTCCGTCGATCGACTACAGCGTAACAATGGATCGAAAACAAAACGATGGAGTTGTAGGCACACGTCAAGCTATAAAATGTTTTTATCATTGGCTCAGTAGAAAAATGCTAAGGAGTGTCGGCATGATTGACCGTCGGCATTTCTTCATAGAGCATATGCACGTTACATGAGGATTGAAAACACATAGTCCTCCTCATATCCGCGATTGAATCAGAGATAACGCAACACGCGACGCTGCGATTTGCATGCTCGGCTCTCTATTTATTCTTTTATGTAGATGAAAAGGACGACGGATTTTAGTAAAAAGGAAAAAGTTTCCATTGTTCTTGGTTTTGTTTGCCGTGAGCAGCACAATGCATCGTTCACTTGTATGTTTGAGGAGCGAGTGAACTACTATTGATTAGTAGAGCCCTCGGCTGCTGAGGCCACCATTAGACCCATTGCAGACCATCGTTCACTTGGTCTTGTTCATGTTAAATTCTCCAATACCACATGCCGCATTTCACATTCTGCTCTACAACGGCTTCGGATGCATATGAACTTATCTTGCAATACTTTCGCTTATTCTTGGAATTCCTAGTCTTTCGGGTTAAATCATTGAACGACTCGAAATTCAAAACGAGTTTTCTAAAGACGATGGCATATTGCATTGAAAAATGGACAAAAAATGGTTGCTTTCAATATTTGTATGCTCGCTCCTGTGTTTTAAGCTTTCTCAAACGTAGGGCTGGGCAAAATCAGTTGATTTTGAAAATCAATGATATTAAAATCATGATCTTGGTAATTTTAAGGATTTTGATTTTTGAAATTTGAATTTGAAGAAGTATCAATTTTGATCTGGAAAAACACGAGTTTAAGCTAAATTGGGGATTTTAAATACACTTTTTGATTTCAAAATCACGATTTAAAATAAAAAATATCGTTGATTTTGATTTGATGATTTGATTTTGACGTCGAAAAAAGATTGATTTTGATTTTCGTATTTTGAAGGCAAATTTTCGGTGATTTTGGTCAATGATTTTGCCCAGCTCCGTTTGAGTCAAACATGGGTTTGCATGAAACATTCTAAGAACGTGAAAGTTTGTCCCGAAGACAGCCTTAGTGGGAGGAAGTCTGATCAAGTAGTCGGGACGGATGAGTGGACTGTGTGTGGACTGGGCTGATGATGCAGTGGAGCGGGCAGGATTAGACTTTGGGACAGGCACTTAGTTAGGACGGTCTGTTCTTTCCTGGCCTCCTGTCCGAATTCGGAGTAGCGGAGATGAAGGGAATGAAGAAGATGATGGGAAGGAAGGTGTGGAATGCGAATGAGGGAGAGTGAATGAATGAGAACATGAGCTACCTGACACGGATACTGAAAATGGAGATCCACTATTCCACAGCCTCCGCGATCCGTACAAATACCGCCACGTGGATCCGCCACTTGAACTGGAATCGGACCTTTCACGCTGAACGGAATCACTTCCTTCCCACTCATCTTAGCGTCTTAATCCAGAAGCAGAAGAAGCTGATATGATCCTTGAATTCACAATTTCAAGCGTAGCGTTAGTAATGTGGCTATGGACGTATGCTCTGTATACATTTATGCAAAGGTACGAATTAAATGCCAAAATTTTGAAAATGTCAACGGAAAATAAATACTCGATGAGTCCCATTTCTTGGATGCGGAATGCCGCGTGGTACTGTTAAAGAAATAAGGCAAATACTGTTCAAATTGGAGCTTCGGGTCCACTTGCCGTATTGTACAAGGTACAGAGATTAGGAAATCTGCTTGATGTTTTATGCGGCACTTGGTTTGGGATAATTGTTTTGGCATACGAGGGTCATTCCATTAATTCGTGCGCGTGTTTGAAAAGCTGTAAAACTTACAAACGCTGAAACAGTCACCTCACGTCAATTTATAACTAAATCACATTGCAGCAAAGATTGGCTATAAAATATCCAGATGCACAGTGTTTATTACAATTTTAGTCAATTTTCGCCCATTTTTTCAAACCAACTTTTTCACTATCTTTCTTAAAATTTATTTCTCTCATTTGTCTTTTGCGTTACAGTTCTCGATGATATGCTTGCGGCAAGACAATGCAATTCCTGGAATTCTGGTTAAATTTCCATGAGCTGAAGGTTCAATTGTTTCTGTTTTAGTTGTTTTTAAAAATGAGATGAGAAAAATCGCTTGTGAACAATTTACAAAATAAATTACTTCGTCCGTCCTACTTGGTAAAATCTGTTGAAACTTTTACTAGAAACATTGGCAATCCAAGTATGATTAGGTATTTAAAAAATTTACGAAGAATATGCACAGGTTGAAATTTTAAATTTTTAATGAAATAAACGCCATGCTTTACTAAAATTGCAATAAAAACTGTCTATTTGAATATATTTACCAAATTTTGTGCTGCAATGTAGCTTAGTTCCCTGCGCCTGTGGTGAAAGTTTCAGGTCAATTCATTCACGTTTGTAAGTTTTATAGCTTTTCAAACACGCGCACGAGTTAATGGGATGCCCTCGTATAACTTCATCCAACAGCTTGCACGTACACAGAGTATCCGTAAAAAAACTATCTGTAATTGAAAAAAACTTGAATTGCACTATGATCCGATGAGAGGCTGAGCGGTCAAGAACCCAAACCTTTGAAGCCTCAACTTAAGCCAAATTCCATACATAGGCAAAATTTTCCAACTGCTGTGCTGCGACTAAAATGTTTTTGGTTAAAATTTGTGACCAAATTGAACCTTTCCAAGAATTTCCGAGTTTCTAGCATTAATGGTCACGAAGAACGAACACCTCAACTCTGTTTATTTGATCAACATGGGAAGTGGCGAGAATTTAACGAATATTTCCCTGTATCATTTATAACTCCAATTTTTTCATTCAACAAGCAACCAAGAAGAGTATACTTTAGTGCGTAATGATTGCACATTAATTTGAAACCGGTATTTTGAGCATTGATTTTAATTTCTGTAATTTAATTGACGCACCTCAATTTTAGAACTATAATTATACAGTTTCAATTTAACTTCCAAGTAATTAATTCGTCGGCAGATACGGGCTTGTACGAGGGTTGTTTCAAAAAGTTTAATCGATTCAGAAAAGCAAACCAAAGACAAAAGTGAATACCCAATACTTAGGTTGAGACTTTCACCACAGGTAAAGCCATGACTGAGTAAAAATTGGGCAAGTTCTATTACAATTTAGTCGAAATTCTAATTTTCTCGTAAATATTTTTAAAAACTCAAAATCATTGACTTCGCCTAATTTTTATCAAATATTAGTACAACTCAGCAGATAAGGAAATTTGTTTTTTACTTTTTCTATGGCGAAAGCTTCAACTTAATCAATATTTTTTACATATTTTTAACATCTGGTGAAAATTTAAGAAACAACGCTCGTATACCTGACTGATCTACTACCTAATGGTTTCTTACCTTACATCTAAGTGCTGTGTTAAAATTCCGAGTTATTGACGCTTACCTTAGCACAAGGTTCAATGTAACCAGGTTAAGCGGAGAAAACAGGCGAAGAGAGATTTGGCAAATATAAAATGCAGTTCCAGAAACGCCCAAATGCAGTATTAAATTGAGCCAATGACGAACATCCACCCACCGTATGCTACGTACTCCGGACCCGTCGTATGCAATCGCTCCTGAGTAGTGTGAAGCGGAATAAGAGTGAGTTCGACATTGATTAAGAGGAGACAAGAGGAGATTGCTCTGTCACTTTGACACTTTTTATTCAAACGAGTCAGTTCTCCTTGCTCTATTAGCACAGGAATCACTTTATCTTCCGCAGAGTGCAGTGAGCCAGGTCCGCAGTCTTCCAAATGACAAATCCAGCTGGTTTCCGTTTAGGACCACTCGGATGATCGTAATAGACTGCTGGATGGAAGTGTCGTCAGCATGTCAAGCCAGGCCAGGCCAGACCAGTCCAATCTCCAATCCGTACACCAAGAATCAGGATATAGAGGGTTGTTCCAGGGATCATAAAATTACTAGTATCGATTTAACTTCTCAAACCCTACTTTCCATGCATCTGATTCTAGCTTGGAATATTGGTACGAGGGTCATTTCAAAAATTCTGTCGTGTTTTTGATTTGTTTAGTCATATGTCTGGCAAGGATCAATGCACTTAGGCAGGATGTCGCTTGATTTATTAAGGGATTAAAATTATTTTTAAAAAAAACTAGCATTCGACCCTTCACTCCTTTGAAATTTTAAATAAATATGCCTTAAATTTTGACATAAAACTCGTCAACATGTGGGCTTCACTGCCTTAGAAAGCATATACAGATCCTTTCTGAACAAGATTTTTGGAAAGATAGCTTAGCTAAGAAACCAAGCAAAAATGTATGATCAATAACGCTGTACACGTAGAATGAGCACATGCTCCCTTGTTTCTGGTCTGGCATCAAATTTAAGAATGATCAAATTGCATGCTAAATTCATACAAGACGCGCATCACTGAGTGAATTCCAAATTCAAAACCTCGTAACTCTAGGCTGATTAGTCTAAATTAATTAAAATCAAATTTGAACATAGGTGGGCAAGATCACCAAAAAATGATCTTGAAGATCATTGATCTTAAATGAAAAATTTAAGCTCACAAGATCACAAGATCAAGATCAAGTAAAATCACTAAAATTTCAAGATCAACATCATTTTACAGCCAAAGATCGCAATCTTCACATCAGAGATTTTCAAGATCGAGTGATCTTGCCCATCTATAAATATGAAACACATGTAGATACGTCAAGAGTTTTTAATTCGCTGCTTATTGTTTATTTCTGAAGAAGCACCGCCCGAAGACCAAATTATCTTTGCATGTTTTAAATTGCTCTGACGAGTCTTAAATTAATTCTGCTAGTTAAAATTAAGATGTATTCTAAAAAATAGGTCAGAAAAGGTCATAAATTTCAATGGTCAATATGAGAACATTTTGGAGTTCATTCGATTTTGTATATAACAGTATTGACTTAAGAGAAATGCGACCACTTTTGAAACGACCCTCGCACGATCAATCAACTCCGTCGTACAGGAAACTCATTCGGAATAATGCTGATGCAGAGCGAGAGCGAGAGCGAGAGAGAAAGGAATAATTGTGTGGGCATTGAACCCTGAACTGAACATTCTGTTTAAGTAATATGTAGGTATAGTTTATTTTATTCAAATTAAAGTAAAAGGTTAATATCAGCTTTTAATTATTTCTGGAGTTGTTAGAGTATAGTATCAATATTTGACAATTTTCATCAAGATTCCGTACTCCCTAGAGTACTATGTAGATAAACTCTCACTACGAGTTGATTTGCGTTCAGGCAAATTCAGAAGATCAAACACACGTTCCACACTTGGTAAAAGGAAAGTTTGAGGAAAGAAGAGAGAGAGAGCAATGCTAAAGATGAGGAGAGGCAGGTGGGACGTGTTAATGGCACACATGCTAGGATCAGAGATCGGAATTGACCATTAGAACAAATCAAAGAAATACCACGTAGCTTTTTATGGCGTTTTGAAGATGTAGCATCTGGTTTTATTACTTTTATTGATGAAAGAAAGCACACAATTGTGGAGAAAGCAGAAATTCAGGAAGATGAAAAAATAGAAAGCTTGCTTAAGGCTTAATTTACATTAAAATGTTACTGTGAATTATGTGATGTGAAATTATGTTAAAATGCTTTAAAAAATAAATTAAATTAAATGTCACTGTAAAACGCCTGTTAAAGGTTTACTGTCCACAAGATGTTGTAAAACTTAAATTAAAATCCCGCTAATCACATTTTATAGAAAAATGCTGTAAAATCGTATTCGAAATTTTTGCAGTATTTAGGTTTGTCCGTATTTTACGGCACAGCGAAACAAATTGCATGAAAATTTGCCTTAAAATACTAAAATTTTGCATTGAAATCTCACTGGAAAATCATATTTAAATGCCACTGAGCAAATCTTGCCCATTTCAAATTTTGCGAAATTAGAGTTTACTATTTGCTTGAAAAAATTAAATTAAAATTTCACTTCCAAATTATTGCTGTAAAATTTGTACTAAAATTTTGCGGAACATATTTTCCTCCTATTTTGCCATTAAAATCATAGGTATTAAAAATGTATATAAATTATAGTAGTCAAAATTTCGCTGTTAAATTTAATTGAAATTTTGCTCCGCAACTAAATATTTTTTTTACTGTGCACAGAATTTAGCTGTACAATTAAATTTTAATTATGCCGCGCACATCATACCAAATTTTTGTTATTTTAATGTTGACAGAATCTTTCTGTAAAATTATTTATAAATCTCGCTGTAGACGTTATATTTAAAAATCTGCCCAAACGAAGGCAGCAAGCAAAATTCTGAGTCTGTATATTTAAAATTCAAATTCTTTGAGTTGACTTTATTTAAAATTCGAAACTAGAAGCGCAGCCGAAGTAGGCTTGTACTATAATTCATTGTTCAATATTTAAAACAAACCGAAGACGCAAAGTCTTACTTCAGTCTCTGATCCAAAGTGACAGTTGCATGGAAATGGAATTAGGCGTAATTGAGATTGATCAAGAATGAAGGAGGAAAGAGAGAGAGAGAGAAATAGAAACTAGGAGCTTATTCTAGCAAGGTAAGTGGAAGGAGGCTCAAAATATACTTCTTCCTTCACTTCATTTCTTTAAAATAAGCCCACTTCACTTGAAGACTATGGCCCATCACATTCGTAGTCTCGAATACACATAAAATAATAAAATTGGGGAGTTCAACTTGAACATGAGCCACTAAGGGATGGGGATGGGGATAGGTGTCTAAAAATTGTTTTAAAAATTAGAACTTTAAAATTTTGAATCGAGTGATTTTGGCCATTGACGTCTATAATTATTTTACCGTTAACTTTCCACATTCCTTGCGGAACAGAGGACATTAATCATATGGGACCTAAGGGACTCGTACCATCCCTCACATGAGAATTACAAGTAAATAACCTGCGTTTCATGCCCATACCGTAAATAAGGAAGGGTTTGGGGCCAAGGAAAGACACATAAATCTAGATTACTCCAACCAAACTTGGGTCTAAATATTTTGCACCATTGAACAAGAGGAAAACGAGGCTTGTTTCATTAATTCTGGCCGATTCTTGAAATGTGTAAAACAGACACAAATGTATGAAATGGGCTGAAACTTTCACCACAGGAAAGGCCAAATTAAATTGCAGGGGAAAATTCGCCAGAAACATCCATAAAATTTCTATTATTTTAGCCAAAATATTTTTTTAGTTTTTTAGAATAATTTTTTAACTTTTATTTTCAAAATTTTAAATGTTTTCTCCATTTTGCCTTTCTTTTCTATTAACACAATCGTTCTGTGCCACTAGAAACCGCATCATTTAAAAAATCACCATTAAATCGGCAACATAAAAAACTGCATCTTTAAAACCGCAAAATAAAAAACCTTATCAGAATCCGCAAAATAAAAAACCGCATCTAAAAAACCACATCATATAAGCCGCGTAGCTGAATTCCAACATTAAAACCATCAAAATTAAAAACCGCAACACAAAAATATCTAAATTTTACAAACATCAATGAATAGTTATTGATTCAAAGTTTAGTGTCTTGGTTCATGATGCGGTTTTTAGTGTTGCTGTTATTAATTCTGCGGTTTAATTTTGCAGTTTTTAGTTCTGCGGTTTTATTTTGTAGTTTTTAATTGTGTAGTTTGATGATGCGGTATTCTTGTTGCGACTTTTAGTGCTGCGGTTTTCAATGATGCGTTTGCGTTTATATGGGCTTTGGGAATTCCATATTTGTTCCATTATTGTGGAAATATTTGAAGAAAATATGAAGCGAAGATTTTGTTTTAGCAATTTTATGAAAAACAACGAGATTTTTTTTTACTAAAATTGTGATAAAACGTATATCTGGATATTTTAGCCCAATTTTTGCTGTAATTCAATTTAGTTTCAGTCCGATTCATTCACTTGATGCCTAGTTTGCAGCATTTCAAAAATCGGTCAAAACAACTGAAACAACCCTCGTGCATTCAAACCAAATTCCCTTGTGCTCTCGGAATAATGTACGCTCAGTATTTCTGTAGCCCTAAAACTTAACTATTTGAAAAGTCATGGCATGTATATATGGGTACAAGAAGAGTAATTTGTAATATGTTTTTGTATATAGAAGTTAGGCTTCTGTAACGTGTAGTAGACGTTCACACTACTCCCTACTTAGCTTCCTACATATGTAAACAGTAGAAGAAGTTGCCCAGAATTGGTTATATTTCCCTTGTGCACCTGGAATTCCGATTTGGAATTGGAAACTCGGGCCCAACTTGATGAACAAGCAGAAATAAAGTAATCTTCTTCAGAGGAAATTGATTATATAATATCACTTCGAACTTGGAACCAGGTCGACTCCCTCAGAATCCGCATCTCCTTCCGGAAAAACTCTTAAATTCAGACCTGCTGCTGTGTCCACAAGGAGTTTTTTTTTAAACGGAAGTCGCCTTTGCTGAAGGGTGAAGGAGATATTTTAGAATTACGAGATTACGTTTTAAAATGAGGGAGGGGGGGCGGGTGGGGGTGGGTTTTGTCTTTGAAGTAAGGCTACCGCTAGAGGTTTTTGGAAATTAGTTTAAATAATTTGACGACTCCTTGAGACTCGTGCTGTTGGTTGTTGTGGAATGTTGGGTTACTGGACAGGAATTGCTATTCAAGGCTAGTCGTCGCATCTGCCTTATTGCTGCTGTTGCATGGTACGCATTCTGAAAGAGAAGAGAGAACAGACAGTCAGGTTTATTCAATTTCTTTGGACGCAAAGTAGACGAGGAGTACATCAAAGCTTTCTGTACAAACTAAACGCTCAGATCCACTAGAGCGGACAATGACATTCAATTTCAGTTCAAAGGAAGAGCAGAAGGAGAAAGTTTTGGTGGAAATCGGAGATTTAGAACAGCTCAAATGGTTTTACTCGACTCGGGTGAAACCATTCAATTCATGATTGGAACGTTCCAAGTTAGAACAATGTACTTTCTCTTGTGTTTACTTGAAGAAAATTCATCCAGTGTAATGAGTTGGAAAATTTTGAAATAGGTATCTAAGTTTGAGATTTGAATGTCGTATGAATGGAGGGTTTTAAAGGGTTGGCTTAGGTTAAATTACGAGTTTCCTGTATATTCTTTTTGAGTTTATTTTAAAAGCAAAAAAAGGAGTTGAAATTAATAGAATAATACACTATAAACAGTTAGTTTAATAGAAAAAATGAAACAAATCAAATGAAATTGGGAGAAAAAATTGAAAATATCCGATCAAAATTAATCGATGAAACAAAGAAATACAAATAGTTGAATCATAAATATAAAAATTCAAAACCGTCCTGATAGAAAATCAAAAAACGCCAATTAAATTCCAGTAAAAATTGATAAATTAACATTTACAGCTTAAAATCCATGCAAAATGCACAAAAATGCAAATTAAAATCCTGTGAAAATTCATAAAATACAGACAAAAGTATATTAAAATTCAGCGAAACTTGCATGAAATAAAAGTTCGGAATAAACTCTAGAGAAAATTCATGCAATCAGAAATGCAGACTAAATACTAAAATCCATGGAGTTCATGTAATGGCAAAGTACAGATTCAAATCCAGATGAAATTCATGAAATAAAAAGCAAAACGATCGGATAGTATAATGTAGAATAATAAATATAATAACCAAAAGTATCAAAATCTGTGAAAAAATATAAATCAAAAGGAACCTTGAAATTCGCTTAAAGCGTTCACACCAAAGTCTAGAAACTCAAGAATATTGGTTACGAGTATTCGGACTAAGTCGGTCTCTTAGGCAAAACCAATTGGGCTAAACAAAGAATTCTAGAAGTTAGGTTAGGTTAACTTAGATTTTTTATGTTAGGTTAGGTTAGGCTAGGCTGGGCGAAAGAATTGGGCAAAAATAGCACTGTTTTGCCCAGTTGGTTTTTGCCCAGTTGGCTTATGCCCAGCTGATTTTTGCACAGCTGGTTTTTTGCCCAGCTGGTTTTTGCACAGCTGGTTTTTGCCCAAATGACACGTAATCAGTTCGGAAACCTTAAAACAAACAGATCGCATATGCTGTATCTGAATTGAGTTAAAAAATCGGCGTTATTCAAATTAAATAAAAATAAAGTCCAAATTTGTCCAACCCTTGAATTTCTTGGATGTCGCATCATTTCCGAACTCTTAACCTTTGAGATAGCACAGTATTCGTAACCCGAGAGGCCCAAGACAAGACTCCGCTAAGTGCACGTACGTGAAACTTTCTCCTTCCGCCCTTGACAACTAGTTCCACACGAACACGACTCGTTCTCTAAAAAATGCATTACAACGTTCTTTCATGGAAAAGTGTTTTCCAAAAGGAGCGATTCTGGCTTGCTTGACTAGGAAGGCCGTGCCGTTGGAGCAAAGACATCACACCGGAAGTGCAGTTCCCTACTGGTAGGCTACACACTGTGACAGATCATGACATGGATGCAGAGGACGGAGACCATGTTCATACATGCACGGTCTCCAGGAGCCACTTCAATTCCTCTACTGCGACTCACTATAACTACTGGAGACAGTTCCTCCATACTCCAAGCTCAGCGCTCTGGCCATTTAGGAAGGAAGGTGTGTCCGCAGGCGAGCCAAACATCACAACAATTACCAACGACATGACACACATGGGAACTCAAAGCACACACGGTTACTCTCCGTTCAAACAGATGGATGAAAAGGATAGGAGAAAGGAAAGTGACCTTTTCATCTCATGTACAAAATTTTTTTGGGTAATTTTCAACCAATTTACTTCACGTGGCATATGCGAATCAAACTGTGCAAAATCACGTGACTTTGAAAGTCAACGATTTCGGAATCATGTTTTTGTCATCTAAAGGATTTTTATTTTCCGATTTTCATTTTTGAAGAAATGAAGTGATTTTGAAATTTCGATATTTAAAAATGGGTGATTTTGAACTGAAAAATCGCGATCTTCAGCTGAATTGGCGATTTTTAATTACGATTTGATTTCAAAATCACGATTTAAAAAGAAACATCGCTGATTTGGATTTTATGATTGGATTTTGACGGC
>JAQFXZ010001083.1:0-13753 GCA_034694025.1 Ceratophysella scotica | reverse complement strand
TTACATACAAGAAATTGCAGCCATTGTTTCGGTTCCATTGCTCCTTTTACAGCGTATCTCTTTAAACTTTCGTTCATATTATTGTAGGTCTTATTATGCAATATCTCTTAATAAAGCGTAGCTCTATTTATTTAGCCATTCTGGCGTTACTAGCTCTCATTCCGTTAGCTCTTATGGCGTCATTCGATTTAAAACGACTAACAACCTTCAAGGACACGATTAATTGTATGGAATTTGAACATTCGTCAAACTTCAATATGCGATAAAGTAGAGCCCGAAAGACCGGGCTTTGCGCATGGAAAAGCCAGGGCTTTCGGGCTTTGAAAATAGTCAAATAGCCCGGGCTACCCAGGCCCGAAAAGCCCGGGCCTCATTCCCTAAATGTAACCGATTTCTGAAGTTAACTGCTCTTAATCAGAACTTTACGCTACTTCCAATGTTAAATTGTTTAATTCAATCGGATTTACCTAAACAAACACATGATTAAAGATGAATTTGATTTGCCTGGATCATTTTATGTTGATCTAATGTATTCAGATGTGCCTGGTTGAATTAAGAACTACGCCATTAAAAAGAACGAAGAATTCTGACGGTTCAACTAACTTCAAAAATCGGGTATGCATAAATATTTGCAATCGGTAGTGAACGTTCTTTAGAATTCATTTTACATAGTGGCTGGCTAATACTTAAAATAGAAAATTATCCAAACTAGCACCAACATACGTATCTACGACGAAAACGGTGAATTTAGTGGCAGAGCGGTTAGAGCCAAATTGTGAATTTCAAGAGGCTGCACCATCCTCTCAAAATGAAACCGTTTCAACTCTAAAGTATAACTCTCTGAAGATGCTCAGATCAAACGAAAAGTTGTGCTGAAACATAATGATGAAAATTGAGAATGGAAAGATTAATTAAGAATGTGTCATTCTCCGTCAGGCCTAAAGCGACAAGTCACGCTCACTGCCTGCTTCTGTCCGTCATGCTCATGAATTTTTTATACAAGTACCTTAGATGCTGGATCCGTCTCTAGATAGATATGAAGCTCACGGCACTTAGCACTTAGGACAAAGATTCTGCTACCACACTAAGCACACTAAGCAGGCTTTTTGGCATCCTTCGAGATGCTAGAACGGGGTTAAGAAAGTCCTTCGTCGACTTATCAAATTGCGTTTCCAAACAAAGTTGTTTATCATTCGGATTAAGGGCGTTGAGCGAAATAGCGAAATGAACGAAATCGTCGATCGTGTAGCGTAGTGTTTGTTTTCATGTTTTGAATTTGTTTACCACACGTGTTTGCCCCACCCAATAAATACAAGTAACGATATTAATTATATACTACAAAAAGAAACACCAACTTGGCATATCGGAAGAGGAAAAACAACACCGTTGTTTTGGAAACTTATTTCTTCGATTTATATATATGGAAAGGATAGCATGCAAAAGTAGGAGAGCGAAGGAGTTCTCTATTCAAACTTTTGCATTCACAGAAGACCCTCAAATTCCTTCAACTTCTAGAAATGTGCTTCTCATGCCCAAGGGCAACGCCAACGACTGATATCAATTCCGGTTTAAACACATAATATTTAAGATTCTTTAAAATTTGTTCAAGGCGGAATTCGGAGAAAGGCCTCGACTTTTGTTTACTCCAAATTTGAAATATATGTTGGAACCAGTAAAGACATTCGGACAGTGTTGATACTATCTAGACAGTATCAACACTGTTTTCAAGATCTTTAGACGTGGTTGATACTATCTAGATAGTATCCGATATTGTCTAGACAGTGTTGATATCAGCTAGATAGTGTTAATTTTAGAAGGAATATACTAGCTAAAAAGTGCAGGTTCACACAAAACATGAATTTTTAACATTTGAATCCATTGTAAAAACATTGAGTTATTTGCAAAAATTAAAATTCCTGTCCAGTATCAGATAAAGAATTTTTGGCGATGGCGACTATAAATATAGTTTTGCTTGGGACATGCGTATGCATATAATATTCAAAAAGTTACATTTCAATTGTGCAGTTTCACTAAAAGGAAAGATATTTCACTTCTAAATGCATTTTAAAACACTCCATACTCCGATGCGCATTTATAAAATATATATCCTTATCCTTTATCAGATGAAGAATTTTTTGGGGCTGAATTTATAATTGTAGCGTGTTGCTTGGGACTTTGTGATTTGTGTTGTGACATGCAATATGCAACAAATATTCAAAATTTAATTGAATTTCTTTCAGCGTACAAATTACAAATGTACTTTTTGGTCAGGAAGTAGGAAGTATTTTGTGCATGAATGAAACATATTTTTATATATTTGCATGTGAGGGTTCTTTCATTATTTTTGGCTTATGTTTAAACCGCATTGCTGTGGAATAAAGAAATGAAAGAATTGGACCGAAATTTAAAACTCTGCTAAAGTAAAACCTCAGCAATATTTGAAAAAAATGAGTCAAAAATATTCTCCACTCATACTCATAGAATCAATACACAATTTTAAACTAAAATTGCAATAATAAACTAAAATTGCAATATTAAACTGTGCAAATGAATATTTCTAACATTTTAACCAATGTTATGCTGCAGTATCTATAACTAAGAAAGGTAGTCATTTTTAAAAAAACGTGAAAGTTTCAGCCCATTTCATTCAGTTCTTTCGGTTTTACAGCTTATCAAAAATTTCCCAAAATTAAAGATACATAACCCTCTCATTTGACCAAAACTATGTAGGCAAAAAACCAATGATTTTAAAATTAAAAAAAAAAAACTGAAGAAGATGTAATTTTTAATGAAACTGTATAAAAGAAAGTCGATATGGAGATTTTAACTGCTTCTTACTTTACTATTTAGCTAAGACTTCACCTGTTGCGTTAAAAAAACTGAAGAAATCAGTCCAACTCATTGATTTCTGTCGATCTTATAGACTTTCAAAAATCGGCCAACCTTTATGGAACAATCCTCGCAACACCTGTTATTCAATTTTCCATGCATAAATATGTCAACTCCTGGAATATTTTACATTCGAATTGGTTTGAATTTCACCCCTTAAAGATATAATCAAAAGTAAGCACATTGAATATTGATTTAATATATGCAATGCTCTCTTATACATGCAAAATGCCGAATATTTCAATAATATATCGATTGAAGTATGCCATAAATGTCAACTCTAGGGACAGTTACGCAACGCAACCACCCACTGAGGAAGAGTTCGATCCTCCTCGGAGTCTCCTTCAGTGAATTGCAGCGATTGGAAGTGATTCGTGCGTGCGTGCCACGCATGGGAGCGTGACATTGGTTATGGCTAGTGGTTCAATTCGCAGAGAAGCTTTTTAGAAACTGGAGATTGAAAGAGAAAATTATGCGGCATATGAAGGAACCTATCTCGTCTGGTCTAATGGCCACACTCAGGCGAATATAAACTCAGTGGGTATTGAAAAATATTAAGGAGAAAGTATTCACAGGAGTGTTTTCATTTCACCGGTGGTAGCAGTGTAATCTGTGTCAATAGGTTTCGGATCTCTTGCGTAAACTCTGGTAGAATAGACAGGGTGGGTACGATATTTGTTCTAGCTCATTAATGCGAGAATTTTTACTCAGTTTTTATGTTGAGGGTAAAGCTTCCTAAGGTTGTTTGGTGAATAAATTTTGCGTTACGTTTGCACTGAAAAATATATAGAGCTACAGCGATAGCTTCAAAAACTGGCAATGCCTCCAGTGTTAACTTTTTAACTTGTTTTTCCAAAATATGTCTGTTGCTAGCTGTAATTACTCAATGTTATGATAAATATATTGAACAATTCTGAGAGTAATCTCCAATCAACGTGAAAGTAGTGGACGAATCTGGAGTTTTCCTTGGACGGTTATATTTACAATTAAAAATTGTCAAGTCTTTCGGTTTTTCGGTGACGATTGAAAAGTTTTTTAAAGGGAGACAATTTTCGTATCAACTCTGTGGATTTTGCGAATTCTTGGAAGCTCTTCTTTTTATTTTCCCCCCTTGATCTCTCTCTCTCTCTCTACTCTTCAAAGGACATGCTCTGTCAATGCACAGGACATGGATAGTAATATTTTTAAAAAAACATCAAATTATTTCTGAAAAAGTTGACATGTATTCAACGGTAGCGTGATCAGTTCAATCCTAAACCACGAACTTGAACCTTTTGAAATTCAGGATAGAACTTCTGTAACATCTTTTATTTTTGTACATCTTCAGTTCATCTCACGAAAGAGCTGAAGGAAACAAACCGTCGAACTCTGAAGATCTAGTAGCCGAAAAATTCAAATATAGCATAAGCATACTGGAGAATTTCGATTCCAAAGAAGGAGTTCCAGAAAGTTTGAAAATACCTTGAACTGTTCTCGAATGTTGTATTAGCTTCAGCTGATGCTAAGCATGCAGTATAGTGGCAAGTCCTATTAATTCTTAACAGAATCATTGTTATATAAAACCTTTGTACTGCGATCTGCGATCCGCGATTGTTCATGTTGGGCCAATTTCAAGTAGGTACAAGTTGAAGTACATAAAAAAAGTTTTGTTAATTTAACGCTAAAGCAAACCTGTCCGTTTCATCTGGCATAGTCTCGAAACATCCTTAAGATCCATGAAAGCATTTCGATTCATAGTTTATAGCAAAAAATAGTTACTCAGTTGAAAGAAACATCAGTAATTGTGAGGGTACGAGATTAAGAAACACGCCGTTAACTAATACTAACTAGAGATTGACAGAGAGGTGGAAGGAGGGCACAAAATATATGTTCAGTTTTGAAAAATTCTTATGGCTGAACCCTGAACCCATAAATCTTGTCCAATGAACTTAACATATGTATACTGAACACCTATGAGCTATTTAATTTTAACAAAGCTGCCAGAATTTGCAATTTTTGAAACAAGTGAAAATATGCGCATCAAATGACTCATGGTCCTAGGTTCTGGCACAAATAAAGCGAGAAATCGATGTTAGGCATTGAGTTTGTTCTTGAAATTACATTGTTTTGATTAAATTCTACCATATAATCCTACTCATAAATGCTTATAAATTGTTTCAAAAAATTGAAAAACAAGATTTTTCGTCTAAAATTCTAAAGATTCAAAAGATTTTTTATCGATTTTTTTTTCAACAAAGCTTAACTTCTTTTAACTTAGCTCTTTCGTTCAGGCACCAGAATATTTTAAAGAGAAGCAATTTTCGAGGCCACCCTGTATTTTGTTATACGTACGTAGCAAGTTACTTTTCTTCAAGTAGCTTATTTCCAATCGAATGGCAGATTACACTTTACGGAACAGTTGACAACTCGTCAAATATTTCCATAGTTTTGAACGCACTTGGTATTCTTTGTAGCCTGAGGCCTGAAGGGCCATGAATATTTTCATTTCTAATGGGACAAACTTCTGACAGCTGTAAACTGTCGTTTGAACTTTGAAGTTTAGAAATATTAATTATTAAAGTTGGGAAATCCTTGCACGGAACGTGGAACGTGACGCAATTAGGCGGAATCCTTTATAACAATATTTTGACACAGGAACTGGGATGAATATCATGCAGAGGAGCATGCAGGGAATAATATTGACATTGTCATAGGATTTAAAAGTCAAAAGCTCATGTGGGCAGATGTTCCACCGTCAATCACGCTCCGCAACCCGCAATATGAGGCTTCTGTTGACGGGTTTTATAAATTGATACAGTTGAGTAAGACATACGACGTGTCAAGTGTCAAATCTGTAACCATTATTGAACCCCCGCCCAAAACTCATTCAGAAGAGAGACTTGTTTACTTCCAAATGCAGGACAAGTCATTTGTATGTTAATGTAATTTGGAACTCTTTTGTTTTTCACTCGACGCGGCTTCCTTCCAAACTTTCATCTTTCAAAAGCACTTTAAATAGTAAACACGTCACACGTCACCTGTGACCCGTGCTGCGACTGTGACTCAAATGTCAGTCTATTAAGTGAGCGTATGAAAACAAAAGAAACAAACACGTAAAGCAGAATTCTAGGGAAACCGAGCAAAGTAAAAACAAAAACAAAAATGTATTCATAACTCATTCCAAAATTTTCCGGAATCTTGTATGGTTATTGATTAGGGTAATTGGTCATTCTCCGATCATGACTATAACCAAAAGTTGAATTGTTTTTGTTTTAATTGGGAAAATTGTACCAACTGTGGGAAGAACTTCTGCTTACACCTGCAACCATCAACCATTTGAGGTTTAAGGTCGCCCGCGGTATAGACCCTTTTCTGAGAGCATAGCCTGTAGCTCACGTGCGGAGCATAGCAAGAGAAGCTATACCCACACTTTTAGGTAGTACCTTTTTATGGGCATGAAGATTTCCCATGGAGAAATCTAAGAATTGGCTTTACTGGAATAATTTCCAATATTTTGAAAAACCAACTTATTTTTAGGGCAATTTTATCCACCCTTTTATTTTTTCAAAATTTGAATTTGAACAAAAAATTACTATATAGCAACTTTTTGCTCTCCACTGCAGGGCATGCACAGAGACAGAAAGGTACTACCTAAAGAGAACGCCATCTCCTATTCTCACAATCAAACAACAAACTACCTATACACCTCATATAGTATACACAAAAGACAATGCACCAAATATATGACGGGTTAAGTTAGGTTGAGCCTGCAATAATTTTCAGTTACGTTCATTAGGTTAGGTTAGGTTAGGTTCTGCAGAAACTCCCGGAAATTACTTACTTATTCGCTCCAGCAAGTGCATATTGCACACCAATGCAGTTCTCCTAAGGTGTATAGCATTGGCGAAACCAACCTAGCCTGACCCTTCCCGGTGTAGAGGCTGTGGTGTGCTTCACGAGCGATTATCGCACAATGTACTACGTATACTAATAAATAACACTAAGAAATCAGGAAACCCTACTTCTGTCGTCTGAATTTGATTTATACGTTCTTACATTTGCTTAATAGCAACAACGTGGTCATTCATTTGTCTTTGTAATTACGTGTTAAGTAGGTTGAAGCCTCAAAACTTAAATTAATACAACATTTTAGAACTAATACAAATATACAAATAAATTACAACCCCCAAACTTAATCGGAATCTTGATTCAACAAGAAATAGAGATGTGATAAAAAGCAAAGCCCATATTTTTAATTTAAATTTTATTGAATTATTGTAGTTGAATTTAATATTCGAGCTTTATCCGCCTTACAAGAAATTTGGCATTTAGCAATACAATACCATCATTTCGATTTCGATGCGTCATAATTTCCAAAGTAGGGTATATGCTTGCAGCGTTTCAAGCATGCATGTTTTCATAAAAAAATATATTTTCCATTTTCCGAGAGTAAAGTGCTAATTGGCGAACATTTTTATAGTATAAACTTTCAAAAAACAAGTTATAACATATTTTTGAAGCAGAAACCTTTCAAATACAAAAATTACAACATACTTTTGAGGTATACATCTTCAAAATACAAATTACAAAATACTTTTTAAGCAAAACTTTAGAATTACAAAATTCAAGTAAATTCCTAATCAAAACCGACTCTGAAATATATACTTGAAATACAATATTTAAAAATCCATGTATTTTCCCAAGAATATGCTCTGTGAAACCTCATATGATATCCTTCGTGGAAGCGCTATATTACATAGTACATACATATGCTACAATATCAAATGGATTTACTTGATGTAAACGTGGATAAGTGGACCATTAGCATAATTGTTTTAACTGAAACTGGATAAGAAGGTATTAAGTTCATAAGCATAATGTTCCTATCTTCCTTTTCCTAGACATCCCACGCTTTTGTGTACAAATACTCGAATAACATGCGAGCATGTTTTACTTTCATGCCAACTGTCCGTTTCATTTTTTCATACATGATGCATGCCGAGAATACGGCTACAATTTGATTAACTCTGCCCTCATTTCCATGATTCCATTGATCCCTTCTCGCCTCCTCACCATCCTCCCGCAATAATGAAAGAAGAAAGGATTATTTTGAGGGAATCTCGACTCCGATCCCGAATACGAGAAAGTGCAACTTAAAGAAATGCTGACAGAGCTTTGCTTGTGGTTGAGGTTTAGGTAAGAGCATATGAGTAGTACTCCAGGTTTGACTTTTGGCAACGCAAACAATATCTTTGTGAAAGAGTTTTTTTTTTATTTTACGTGCGGGCTTAAGAATATGTGGTGTTTTTTTTTAACTTCATACATATTTGCATTTCTAAAAAGAATTTGTTAATCAAATCAAAAATTCAACAAATAATAGTAACAAACAGGGTGGGCGTTATTTCTAAAATTCTGTAGCTTTAAGGGCTTAAGTTTGTTTAAATCGATGAAAGACTTCCTATTTTTTCAAATTGTGTCAGGCAATTACTGAATTTTTAAAACAAATGGTCAAATCTAGTACACTACGTCACCTATATATACAAAATTGTTAAATAGATGGGCGAAGTTGTTGCTGAGGCACTCGTGAAGGCTGAAGGCTCTACGTGAAGGATGAAGACTCTTCATTCGATTGGCCCAGGCTGCATTCGCCTTCGTGAAGGCTCTTCATGAAGGCTGAGCCAACCTGAAAGGCTTGCTTTTGTGTGTTGATTTTACATGCATCTTAGAGACAGCTGGGCAAATTTGTCGCCTTCTCACTCGCGACGGCTTCACGTAGGCGCGTAGGTTTATAGGCTAAGCGAGCTCATTCTATGACATTTCGCCTGCTAGTGCCTAACCAGATTCTCGTTCCTTGCAAAATAATTAATTGCAGGCTAGAAATTACCCAAGGTGCAGTTGACTAGGCCTGGTATGAGATATGAAGCCGTTAGCTGGATCCCAGAATTATGACAGACACGAGATGACCAACTCCAAAACCAGGGAGGCACCAAATAATAAGAACAAGTGACAAGGCAGCAGGACACCGGGAGGTGCGGGAGCACAAGCTCGAGAGCAGGGTTTATTCGAAGAGACTCAAAGACAGACTAATCACAATATCCTGATGCTTCGCTGGACTAACTCCAGTGACCAGGACGCTTTCTCAAGTTCATAGGAAATGCATGTATATATGTATTTAATACAAATCATAACCTAATGGCTAATGCATACTTTACCTGGTCTCTACCTTTCAGTTCCTAATCCTATAATTATATGTCTGACTATTCCTAATCAGAGATTATGAATGGCCAGATCGGCTCCTCATGTCCTATGGTCGTCGGGGTTGCGTCCCCAAGACTCCTGGCCCTTACAGGTTAAGGATTTAGCCTTCACCCTTAGTCCACGCCTTCACAACCCATAAAATAATATGCCTTCGCCTAAGTGAAGGCGTCGACGTAGACAAAGTACCCATCTATGATTCTCATATCGCTGCCTCCAGGAAGCGCCAATGCATGATTGAGCTTGAGATAAATTGATGGATTGGGTTCACACGGAACGACGAATCAGTTAGCACGCTTGGATTGAGTTGAGTTTGGAAGGATAAAGGTGCAACATGGTACATTCGAATTGGCGGCCTTAACAAGAAGGGCGAGCGGGTAAACCTTGACGATGTCAGTGACAACTGCCAACCATTCATCAGTGACACGATGGCAGACATGCTGAATAATGCATCCATGACCAATCACAATGTATTAACGAATGACTGAAATAACTATATTCAATCTTCTCAGCTTTCAACCCAAGACACAAAGGTTATCTCGGTGAGATCTCCGTCAGATCCAATTCTTATACGTTGGTCTAACTTTGATGGCGTAAGAGTAAGAAGTTTGATAATCAGAAGAATCAGTAGTGCAGAGCTAATACGATACACGGGGCATCGACCCTTAACTATATAAATTTGATCTCACAACGAATTGCGAGGAAATCGAATTGCTGGCAATGAAATAGAAAAATCCCTCTTCTTTTGACACAGGACATGTACTGTATGGGATGTTTGTTGTTTGCTTGGGTTTAGCTTAGGAAATTTTGCAAGAAATAAAAGCGTTTTCGACAATTGTGTTCATTTGAGCCTCGTGAATTCATTATTACGTTTTGTTGAGCTAAAACAACTAAGAAAAGCCCAAGCTGGACGTTTATTCTTAAAGATACGAGAAAATTGCCAAATTTTAGAGCTGAGGACGTTTCGGGTGAACTCATGTATTTTCTCACTTCAGTGGTTGTTGGTTGTGTATTTTAAGTTAGATTCACGATTATTGACTCAATTTTTTTAATTTAAAAAATTATGCACATAGTGAATGTGGCTGAGGCAACCAATTGCTCTAATTGACGATTAACGTCAGGAAGACGGTAAAGTACTTAAAATGAAATAAACGATGCCTATTGTATGTAATAATCAGAATAGATGGGAAAACAACAGTTTTATCTTTGGCGCATCCTGCTGTGCTGTGGTTCTGAACTCCTGCTGTGCTGTGGCTAAATATGCTTTGAAAATTCTGGCGATTTGATTGAATTTCCAAAGTGTTAACCATGCCATTGCTAAAAATAAATCTGGTTGCGGCGGGCTAGATTTGCTGCATGTGTCAGTTGGTGTGCAGTGCAAGGTGGAACTAAATCTGCCTAACTTACTTTATGCTGTAATGAAAATTTTAAGTTGAATCCGAATCCACTTTAAATTGTTAAAACATGGTTAATACACGGCATTGCCTCCTACTTTATTTTTAAAAATCACTTGATTAAAATCCTATTAAAATTAAAATTAATTTGCTTGATAAAATTTTTATAATTGTGAGCGAATTTTATGATGCTTTCTCCAAAGGAATGATTTCGGCACTGTAATTTAATTTTTGGACATATTTCCCTATTCAATGAGTGTGTTTATATGTTTTATCATTGCAGATTGCAAAAAAGTTTAATATAGATCGAATGATAACAACTTGCAACTATTCAATGGCATCTCGAGCCAAGGATGAACGCAGACTGTAATTCCCACTGTTGTGTATGCCTATTTTCGATTGTTAATGTAATGCACTAAAATTTATTTATGAACAAACTATTTTTTGGTTCCAAAAATAAAATAAAAAAATTCTAAAGAGAATTTAACACGTGAAACAATTATAGCGTCTCTTACCGGAAACCCAAATATCACAAAGTCCTTCTCCCAATGGCCATTCTTGGCTGAGCTCACTGACAGCCGCGAGCGGCATGACAAAAACAGCGACAAAGAGATCAGACAGTGCGAGTGACACGAGGAGGTAGTTTTGTGGTTTTCTCAGCTTCTTGACCAGAATAACGGAGATGCAGACGAGGAGGTTGCCCAGGACCGTGAGGACAATGAGGAGGAGAAGGAAGAGAAAGAGGACGACTGACGACATCGTCCCCATGCAGAGATCAGGACTCGACTGACAGGAACCTTATTTATGAGACCGTCCCAGCTTAGGAAGGGCAAGAACGTCCAGGAGAAAGCAGGTAAGAGTGCGCTTTCTCCACGCTGCAACACTCGGCCAAGAACTTAATATGCACTGAAGCATCCCGCTTTTGGACTTCATTCTCCTCACCACTCTCTTATTCACAAATAATTGGCTTCTCTTGGCAAATAAGACGTTTCCAGATTAACATAGTAGGGGTTCCAGAATATTAGGCAGACCTTATGGAATCTGGGCTAGACATACAGTTTGGCACGAAATTTGCATGCTTGCTCCGTACACCATTAGGCTACAATTTATTTCTGTTAGACTAGTTGGTTATAAATTGTCGTCTATTTTAAGTTTAGGGGTTTACTAAAACTTCATGTGCGATAACTAGATAATTTGTTGAAAATATAGTTTTGACCAAGTTCGTAACAACCCAACTGCATACAGTGGAAAATAATCTTGCTGCCAATGCTAACTACTGTTTCGCAAGGCAAAAGAGTGTATAAAAATTTTGAGAGTACCGTATTTTAAATTCATGTTTCAAAGGAAATGCAATTGCATTTGGTAGTTTGAAGCATTTTGTAGCATTTGGCCATTTTCATCTTTCAGTTGGAATTGGTGAATTGAAAAGCGTATAGTTTTGAGCATTCAAATAGGAACATGCATTTTTGAAGCTTTGCAAAGTCTGTTTTTGACATATTGACATTTCAAATGTAGAATTGTCTTGCCAAATGTATAACTTCTTCTACTGTCAGAAGAAACACCTCGAAAGCTTCGAATTCAGCATTGCTAAGATTGAGGATGTGTATTTTCTACAAATCTCTGTATTCCTTAACTCAATTTTTTACGAAGTTTGAAGATTTTTAATTCGCATTGTACGTACGAGCATTTTAGAATTACCCGAAAGTTGTGATGCAAATACTTGCAATTCGTAATTTGTATTTTGGGACTTCAATAATGCCTCCAAATGGTATTGTATTTTACCTACATAAGTCAACCATAGAAATTACTCTCTTAACGAGCAAAGATTTGACATTCGTACCAATTGACTACAATTGTATAAAGTTATTCATTAGAAGATTCTATTTTGGTAGTAAAGCCTTATAAGTAGTCAAATAAAATTGCTGAAGAATGACCACATTTAAATATTGCAAGTTGCATGTTTCTCAATCCTACATGGTTATAAGTTTGAACAATCATTGTTTCAACTATTTATCAGAGCAGAGTGTTACTTCACTCCATATTCGGTCCCACTATGCTCTTTCTTGAAAAGAATTGCTTTTTGTTTAAACTGACTATAATGCACTAAACAATATTAAAAGTTACTAACTGATTCAAATTTATAAAGTTTACCATAATGGAACAATTCAAAATACAGAGATATAAACTAGGCCGCTGTATATTTTATCCGAAGAATTTTACAATACTGAGCCCGTGCCCATGAGGTACATTTCTTTAAGATGGTAGGCAACTAATTGTCTGGAAGATTAACGAGCAAAATGATATGTTCTGAAAAAATTATTCTACAGTTAAATTATATTACGTTATGCTATATTATACTATGTAGAATTTCGTGTTTTAAGATCCGTTGCAAAATTTGCAACGCGTCACCGAAGACTCACACTATGACCAAATAAGCGCAAGCGGGCCACGATTCGTGGCCCACGAACAACGGCGACAAGCGGACAAGCGACAAC
The DNA here is from genome assembly GCA_034694025.1 of Ceratophysella scotica. NCBI lineage: Eukaryota > Metazoa > Arthropoda > Collembola > Poduromorpha > Hypogastruridae > Ceratophysella > Ceratophysella scotica. Next base: position 741 of record JAQFXZ010001083.1, on the reverse strand, counting down.
ACAAATTCCTTCTGTAATGTTTATAAACTGGGCTCTTCCAAATGTTGTACTTTCTGGTTTCACGCCTTTCATAGTCGCGCTTGATTTGTCGCGCTACGCTCTATTCACCTTGGAGTTTTTTAGCATTTCACGCAACAGAGATACACGACATATATTTAGCGAAGCCTAGTGATTTCACGTCCCTAACTTGTACTTTGAAATTTTTAACCACAAGGATCTTATAAGTTCTTTGTATGAAGTTGCGAAAGATCATTGGACACATAAATATTCCATCTCGACGAAAATTGTTGGGGCGCATATTGCATTACCCGCTGTACTAAAATAACTCATTTTCCATGGATTAATGAGCTAGTGTTAAGAATATTGTCTTTCTACGCTGGATTCAGCCATCAGACATTTTGTATTTAGCAAAATCTACAAAAGTGATCCTTGAACTTCAACTTGTACAATTATGCGCCCACACAGTGACAGTGGCACCCACACTTGCAGTATGCAGCTTTGTATAATGTTTAAAGTGAATCATTGAGTGCTTCGTACGATTCCTAAACATTCCTATTAATTATTTGAAACTCGGCAAACCCTTGCAAATCCGATTCCAGGAAACTCCACGAGTTGACTCTTTATCTACCCGAGTTGGCATCAGTGGCGGTTCTAGGAATTTTTGCCAGGTCAGCTGAAGTCAGCTAAATATCGAAGAAAATGAATTCGATGTTTCACTATTTTGATGATGTAGAAACACTG
>JAQFXZ010001082.1:0-13758 GCA_034694025.1 Ceratophysella scotica | reverse complement strand
ATTCGAATCTTAATGCCTTAGATTCGCCCAGATTCGAGATTCGAATCTGAAGTTTTAGACCGAATCCTTATTCCCTACTCTCAATCAGTTCACATTTCACTTTCAACTTTGTTTATGTCAACATATGCAATATGCAAGCTGCGGCTGCGGCTCGGGTTCTCATGGCAACCTTAATAGAACTTCATACATGTTCAACTTATGTTGCAATAATTGACTTTAAATATATGTTATTTTGCTATAAATAATCAAGTTCATTTAACCCAAAAATTTGTAACCTAAAGTAACCTTCGGGAATTGAACTTAAGTTTGACCACTGTGGTTTTAACTACCAACAGTTCATTGCATGGTATCATAGGTCAAACTGATACCGAATCGTAGATCGGAGAATTCGCTCGTATTATATATAATAATAAAAATATATATAGTATAGAAATATATTATATACTATATTATATAATAAATAGTAATTCAAACTATATAATATATATGCTTGTTTTGTGTCTTTGTTGTTAAGTCTATTAAAAGTTTGCTTCCATGGATGCTTGGATCTGTTTTTGTATTCTTCGGTTAATTCCGCTATGCCTGTGTGTATCGGTTACTACCGTTTATTATTCTAAACGTGTGGTATAAATTTGGTTCCAATTGGATGCGTTTTCGATACCCCTCCATTTTCTCCGGACAAGCGGCAAAGGTTTGCTGAATATCAAGTGCACGATTAGACCCAAGGTAATACCAACGGCGAACATAGCTGTTACAAAGGCTAGAAGTTTGAGCTATATTGACCATAGCTTAATATCGGTTGAGAACACGTGCAAAGGTCACACCAAACAGAGCGAAAAAATACGGTTTAAAAATCGGCAATTTAAGTTCAACGATATTGACCATAGCGACATATCATTTGAGAATAGACAAGGCAAAGGTCATCCTAAAGACAAAAATAAAGTTTGCAAAAACGACAATTTAATTTTCTTTTCTTGAGTATATACAGTCCTTTATTCAGGCTTCCACGTAATTTAAATTGAATTATATTGACGTAGCCTGTGTGCCAGTTGAAAATACAAACCTGGGTAAAATCAAATACCCTGATGGTAAAAACTTACAAAATTTAACCTGATTAGAGCAATGCACGTTAGCAAGAATAAGATACAGTGACGGAAGTTTCACATCCGAATATGACCTTCTACATACTCCAACTTGCTGTATACGATATTCCTGAATTTTTCGTATTTCAAAAAAGTACAAGATGACCCTTAAAGCACGGCGCTGGAAAGTGAGACGTGAATCACACCGAGATGTTCGTTTTGCAGATATTTCTGGAATGACGGTATGCCATGGAAACTGGGAAAGCTGGACGTGGTTAAATTCGCAGTGAAGCTTGTGTATAAGAATGAGTCCTAGTAGGAGCGTCATTATTGAAACCAATTAGGTTTGAATGGAGTAAAAACATGGAGAGCTCTTTAGTGGTCCGAGATAAGCTAATTGCTAGGCCGGAGCGTGTTCGAACTTTTGTGTGTTTGTCTAAAGTGGAGTTGGTCATATCTCCATAATGAGATTGTTTGCGGTGTTCCAATGAGCTGTTATCATCCCTTTAATCCTGAATATCTGGATTTTATTGTCCTCCTCTCAGACCACTGTATAACCCTTCTCCACATCTTCCCACCATCCAGCCTCACTCGGACTCTTATCCCCAATCCAAATCTGGCTCAACTTAACCGCCTTCATGTTCCTGGCAACCGGCAGAACCAATCTCTCCGCAAACTAAAACTCCTATTAGCCAAGGCCCTCCATTATGACCGCAACGACACAAGCCAGCCCACCCACTTCTCTCACTAGACGGCCCGACTCGAGCCAATTCGAGTGGATAAACTATGGGATGAGCCAAGAACGAGGAAATTAAGTATGGAAAAAGAGATTGAAGTTAGGCAGCGTGTCCCGAGCCACTGAACCACATTATTCCCTTCTTCCTGAGATGATGATACCCATAAAATTGTAGTTGGAGACCCAACTTAAGCTATCCTCATTTGGATAACTGCCTCGTTCCAACATTCAAAAACTCATTCCTCCTCACATTAATTTACTCTTTAGTTCCTTCCCGTCTCTCGGACGCTTGTACGGAGACTAACAGATCACGAGTCACAAAATTGGGCTTTCAGGTTCTAGCTGATCGTCTATTTTAAATAAACCTAGAAATTATGACAATGCGTCCAATTTAAGATGCTATACGCAATTTTTTTCCCAGAATTTTTTTTTTTAAATAATGCTATAATTTGAATTTACTTCGCAATTTTAGGTAAAACTGTTTACCTTTTGTATACCAAATGCACGTTTAGTCCGATTTGCTCGCTTAAACGTCGTAATACAGGCATTATTGCACGCTGAAATACGGGAAGTTTCTACTTGTATTGCTTTTATATGTCCATGACTTTCGAATTTGATAAATTTTTGCTGTGTTCCGTTTTCAAAATTGATTGGAATCAGATTTGATTAGACCGCAGTTCAATACTATAGTTTGATGTTCATATAAAATAACAATAATTGTTTAAAAGTGTTTGAATTATTGAAATTCTGCAGAAAATTTGTGTTGGCTTCTAGTCGATCACTTGGGCAAAAATCAGTTGGGCAAACCCAAACCTGTTGCTAGCCGGTTAGGTTAGACTATTTTACTTCAACATATGTTAGGTTAGGTTTCACTATTTTGGTTAATATAGCTTAAGACAGACTAGGTGCAAAAATGGGATAAAAAAAAACAGCTAACCTGAGGAATCACTGTTTTTCCCAAATGGGTTTTGCCTAGCTGACCTTAAATCCAATGGCCAACCTTGGATTTAGCCATTCAGCCATTTTTCCATTTTGCCTTGTAGAAATAAATACACCCTGTTTAGATTTAGCATTTAATTTTGTAGAATATCTTATCTTGTAGAAGAAAGTCGAACACATAATTTTCGAGGCTGAGGAGTGCTTAGAATGTGTTTCCGCTCGGGCAAAACGTGAAGCAGAAACAGTACCGAGACGCGTCAAAGCGCTATCGGGCTAAAATCCAAGAAATCGGACAAATGGCATATCGGGCAAAGGATAAGCAATATTTTTGTAGCCAAACATCCTCTTAAAAAAGCCTTCAAATAAATATTCGAATTCTAAAATCTAAAAACCCGGGTTTATAAATTATTATTTAAGAAATTAAAGCATTATTTAAGCGGGAATTTCCAGAGAACCTAGCTACTACGCTATGTTAGTTCTTCCGCTGTTTTGATTAATGATAGAACCCGAAACCCGAACCTTGATGATTATGATGGGCCTGATCAGATCATGCCTTTTTAGGACTTTTATCTCAATTGGATTATGCCTCTTCTGCCTAATATCCCGCACTCACTTTGTCCTAATCCTTTCAAAGTCAGATCGGCTCCTGATTCCGCTCCTAGTCTTCACTTGGAGAATAGAACGGAGACTCATAAAAAGAATTACATAGTCACCAGGCTCCATTCAGCCAGTTAGTTAGTACAAATTGTATAAAGTTAAACACAAATGGAATGATTACGACGTACCCCTTCTTCATCATTATTAGCCAGAAGCATGACTTGGCACATTCAATTTATTTGCATCCATCTCCATCTGACACAAACCCGTAAAAAACGGACACAAGATCATTATACATCGTCGTGCCATGACAGCAGAGCTTTTAGGAAATCATTACTCCGCAGACAATTCGGCTCCTGTTCAACAAAACGATTGGAGTGAATTACGAAATGAAGGTGTCTGTCTTTTCACAATACCATTGGTAGGCTACGCTACTGGTCATTGAGTGGAGTACCGGTATAATTAAGAGCTGGTAAATACTTTTGGTTTTATGTGCTGCTTCTAGATGTCCGAAGTCCGAATACAGAAAATTTGAATGCTTAGATAATTTTGTTTAATTACCTTAAAATATCTATTAAAAATGTATGGGTCAAGAAAATTTAAGTGACTTCATAGCTTGTGTCTCCAAATCCTGAATTTTGAGCTTTTGATTTAGGATTAGGTTTTTTTATACCATTTTTTGGTGTCACGTTTATCTTCCTACGGGAGGATTAGAGATAACGCATCTTCGTTTTCTATCGTTAAATTTTTTGTTGTGAATGTGGAAGTAGGAAACCGGAAAGGTTTTTAAGGTGAATAATGATGGACTGGACTTTCCTTTGATCCTTTGGGCTGAATGAAGTGGAAGAGGAGGAGATAGGCAGATAATAATATTTGTCCCTTGAAGTCACATCCTAAGTCCTTCTGGAATGTTGGAAATGTTTAGTTCCACACAGTTCCTGAAGCAAGGTCCCTTCCTTCTATTCCTCAGAAGTAATGCAGTGAAATAATGTAATGTGAACTCAATTTATGAAAAGAAGAAAAGGATCCGGAGGACAAGCCAAAAGAAACGTACATCCTCCATCCTGCTTCAAACCGGAGCAAGCTTCACAGCGGCGGAGCAAGGCACAGAAATTTTTTGAAACAGGAAACAGGCTGGTCGGTGTTGGATTGAATCATATGTATTGTATTATATTATTATAGTATTATTAAGAGAACGCTAATTACAGTAGAATTATCAGTCGTTCACTTGAGCAAAACCAAATGAGTTTAGTGTTTAGATGTTTGTGGAAAAATTGAGCAGCATAATAATAAAAGTAAGATAAACTATAACTGCTTTGCTGATCTCACCTGGAATCTGAAAGATAATCTTAGAAAAAGTCAGCAAAAAATGCCTAAAAACTGCGAAATATTGTATGCACCATATTTAGAAAATTCATCAAAATATGCAAAAAATACACAAAAACCTAGAAATATTAAAAAATATATGCATTAAAGAATTTGCTTGGAGCGAGGACGCCCTTCTTTGCTTCAGTTAAAAATTCAACTCTTAAAAGTTTGCATAAAAACTTTCTATAGCAATGATGGTTCCGAAAAATTAGTAAATGCATTTAGAATTTTGATTCACCATGTATCCACAAGCTCTCCATCCGCCACTGGTCCTCGTTCACAATAGTCAAGGCTCAAAGTGTTGAATAATACGAGGAAAGTTCATTGAGGAGCAAAACGATTTCAATTTTTTCCTATGGTCGTTTGAGATCCTTTCTACTCACCAAGTTGTCCATATGTAATGGAAGAAGGTTTCCGTCTGGGGAAACTACCTCCTCGTCTTCTTCCTCCTTGATTCCCTGCCTCTTTTGTCACTTGGACTCATTTTCTATTTGACTCCTGCTGTACAATTTGTCAAGCAGATTAGAGCTCACACAAAAGACGGCTCACCGTTTCCCTTCTTTGTAGAACATGGTCGTAATTCATTGGCAGTGATCGATCACGCTCTCACATGCCTTCCCATTAATTTATTTCCGTTTTTTTCCTCTCTCTCCTCCTGCTTCCTCCAGCCCTGCATAGATACTTATCTGCATAAACTCCATCAAGAGAAGCCAGGGAAAGAAATATTAGGCAGAATTTGTTTTTCACACTTAAAGATGACGGCTTCCATCAGAGGGAGAGAAAAATGAGATGGGCAATGTTATTTTATTTTTTATTTTTCAACCAAGAAATTCTTTTCTTCCTCTGAGAAGCCGAGGAGGCTGGGCGGAGAGAGAGAGAGACAGGGAAAATGAGTAGATTTTATGTAATGCTGATATGCATAAAGAGAAAAATGAGTGGGAGCAGCTGTGAACGGAAAAGGGAAAAAAGTGAAAATGGGATGAAAAGACTTCCCCATTATTATTAAATTTAATAGGAAGAGAAAGTATATGGGCGGAGGCCGTTTCACTCCACGGAATCTCCATAATGATGACTAATTTCACTGAATAATCATGTCAGGATTTACACGGATCCCGCTTCGGAGAACCAACTGTCACACTCTAATCGTCTGTACAACTCACGGACTTTAGAACTGCAATCTCCAGCTCATCTTCGCCTAAATTATACACATTTTTTTATCAGAATTTTTAACTTAGTATTTAGCAAGAGCTGAAAATAAATACAGGTTTGACATTAAATTGTTTTGCTGGTCATAACAGACGGTTGCAATACCTTCCATACCGAGTGTCCCTATTAGAATGCGAATTTTTCGAATTTCCCGATACAACAAAAACAGGTAGGTCACGTGACTGGATCAAAAAACGTGCTCAAAGCGGTCGATAAATGTCAATTTAAAAATTTTAGATTATGAAAAAATTGAAATCGTTTCGAAAAAAATTCTACCATGTAATTTACCCGTTTTTGATGTAGGTACCGGGAAATTCGAAAAATTTGCATTCCCATGGGACACTCTGTACACAGTACTATGCTAAGTAAATTCGGATGTAAACGACTGCATCACTCTCCAATGCGGTTCCGACGACTCAAACTCCCGCTAGATTGGATAATTAAGTTTAACCATACAGTAAAGGTTAAGTTTACAGTCAATACATCAAACATGCATCAAGCATTTCGAGATTTCTGAATTCCATTGAGAAATTTTTTAACAAGGCACTATGCACTAGCGTGATGGCCCCGTGTCCGCTTGTCCGATTTTGCCTGAAAGACGTGGTTTGTGTTTTTACAAAAAAACTGAAATTTGCTGCGCTGAAGCGAAAAATCGTCCCAGGTAAGGGAATTGGCGAAAGCTTTGCACTTTGGGTGGACTGTGTAACTCAACGTGTTAAATTCGCTATTCTGTTAGAGCGAACCGTCGATTTCGATTCAATACTGACAATTTTTCAACATTTTTTTCGTGGAATCGATAGTGTTTTGGGTAGACTTTAAAAATAAAACCAAAATTAAATTTTCCGATAGAAAATTAAATTTTCAGTAAAATTTACGTGATTGTTTTGATTTGCTTTCTCAAGCAGGTTCTCTCAAATAGGATAACAATCCATTGCGTAAATTTACACAATAATTGGTACTGATTCCTGAGTGCTTTATGAAGTTCATGTTTGCGCATTCTAAGCATTGCTACTCTGCTCCAACCTAAATGCTGCAGCTTGCTGTGTTCTAGGGAAAAATTGAGTTTGACACAACAAGAATTTGGCTGAAACAAAAACCAAAATGTTTAATCCGACTTTGTTAAGAATTAAGAATGTAATTAATCATTTGAAATTTTTGTATGCAAATTGACCCTAGGTTCTCGGGCATTTGAGAAGTGGTGGTAGGGTGGAGAGTTTGTCTAAATTATGAGGCGTATCTGCGAGGTTGACAGGAATGAAAGTGAATGAGTTGATTTGACTGACTGGGTGCGGAGACGGGGATTGGAAGGAAATACGGAAGGGAAAAAATGATGATGAGGGTAGGGATTTGTTTTCAGAAAAAAAGAAAGAATAATATTTCTACAAATGTCGTCGTCCTTGGAGGCAAGAATCTATTCGTCGTCTCCCGGGGAACTAAGACCGGAGGGAACTCATTCCGCCACTTTTCCTGCATGCTGCCACGGCCTAGCCATGACCAAGGTGGATGTGGGCTCTGAAGAACCGTAATATGAAATATTCCAGACTTCTCCATGATGGATTGTCCCTATTTATACAAACTGCTGAGAACTTGAGACTCATTTGTCTCCTACGCATAATAGTTCGAGAGAGACATAATACCCATATACTCTGGGTACAGGGTGTGTCAGTGATTGGTTCTGCACTTTGGGTCAAGGTGGGTGTGTTGCGCATCACGTGGTTTCCGTAATTGGGTGAAAATGCAATGGCATGCATTAAAATCCTTTGGCGATTTTAAAAATTCGTTTAAATAGTAAATACTGCGAATTTCGACCATTGGTGCAAGCAATACAACGTGTATTCTCTTCAAAGCATGTAGCGAGCACCGAAATCAAAAATATTTAACGATCCAACGACAAAAAATATTGGACCTAACCTAACATTTGTGGCATATTTCTTAGCAGTGATTTATATTTTTAGGCTGTATTTTAAACAGGGCTGGGCGAAATCATTTGATTTTGAAAATTAATGATTACAAAATCATGATTTTGATCATTTAAAAGGTTTCGATTTTCGGATTTTGATTTTGATTTTGAAGAAATGACCTGATTTTGTTTTTAATAAATATGTTTGTGTTTATGTGTTTTAAAAAATGTGTGATTTTGACCTGAGAAATCACGATTTTCAGCTGAAATGGCGATTTTAAATCACGATTTGATTTCAATTCAAAATCACAGTTTTAAATAAAAAATCGTATATTTTGACTTGATTTGATTTTGACGGCTAAAAGTGACTTGATTTTGATTTTTGGATTTTGAAGGCACATTTTAGGTGATTTTTGGCCAATGATTTTGAAAATCATTTTATAATGATTTCGCCCAGCCCTGATTTAAAATCACATTTAAACCCTACAAAGTAGAGTTCTCTTATGGTTAGCCACTTGTCACATCAAAACGCTTGTTTTGGCCATACCTAATCTAACTAAAAATACGACAAGTTGCCTCCCATAAGAAAAGCATCGCTTAATACAAACAGCCATGTGCAATTTCAAACTTAAGTTCAGTCAATCATGTTTTTGGAGCTAAAGTGTTTGTTCTTGCTGTTTCTGTATGCTCCGGCAGGTGATACGGGAGGAGAGACAGTGAGACGCACCCTGTGTGTACATGAGTTGAGCCCCTTACTTTCTCCTGGATGCAAATCTCTTGTATCGTTTAGGAGGCCATTCTCCGATCCTACCACACATCTCCAGCTCTCGTCTCCCTCCCTCTCAACTCAACTTTAATTAGGAATCCGATTACAGAGACTACGACCCGAATTTACATCACTCCACCTTTCCCTCAACCAGAACCCAATACCTATCAATCCCTTCACCGCCAAACATTGAGCCATTTAGTCAGCCTCCATCCACTTAAGCCTTTCTCTCCAAAATTCAAACCCACTTTCACTTTCCTCTCACAACTTTCCTGCAATGCAACAAGGCAGGTAGGGCATATTCACGTATCCCTTTTTTCATTAATTGAATAAATCTGAATTTGGAGTAATCCGTTTTTGCGAAGGAGTAGGCATACCTCAACCATAAAATTTCACACGAAATTCTGCAACAGATATGTAACAGATCTTAATTGACTCAGCTCATTCCTGTGGTGCATATATATATTTTGAAGCTTGTTTGGATAATTGGATATTCTACATAATCGGTGGCTGATATGGAAAATGAATTCTAAGCAACGTTGATTAATGATTGCAAAATATGCGTATCCGATTTCTAAAGTTAGCTTGCCTTTATCAGCATATACGCTCTTTCCAATGGTGTAACTTTAATTCAATCAAATATACCTAAACACATGATTGGGGATTAATTTGATTTGTCTCTCTGAATTTATATGTTGATTTAATGTTTTTATGTGTATCCGATTGAATTGAGAATTGCACCATTGGAAGGAGCGTAAATTTCTGAATAGGAGCAGCTTACTTCAGAAATCGGGTATACGATTTTGCAAGCGGTAATGAACGTTCTTTAGAATTCATTTTCCATATTAGCCGGCTATTATGTAAAATAGCCAATTATCCATACTATCTTCAACATAGTTTTACAAACATCAATTTCTTACTATCGCAGTAAATTCTATCCCTTTTTGGTTGACTCTTGTAAATTATGGGGCTAGGCTCTACGTTAGATTGGACTGGTTAGGTTAGAGTAAGCCGTGCAACATATATAAATATAATATAAATATATAGCCGTGCAAAATATATAACGTTTCTACAAGCATATCAGGAATATACGGAGAGAATTTGCAGTAAATTGAGTTATTCTTCTGGGTTATGTGTTATGTATAATCAACTTAGTTAATTTAGCGATGAGAATCGTATTTATTTTCGGTGAGCCTGAAGCCAGGCCTTTTTAATTTGAAAGGTTTTCCAGTTCCTTTACCTTTTACGTGACTTTTGATTGACTTGAACGCTATTCTGTGTGTAAATATTCTTGATTTTCACACACACCATTTCCCATTCAAGTACCGAATAATCTGAGGAAGTCAAGGCTGAGGGAATGAAGGACTGTATTTGATTTGAATGGAAGGACCGTGCGTTTATTGACTAGAAACGTTGAAGATGGGCAAAGAAAGGAGCCGATAGGTGACCTACTAACTAATTCATTCTCCTCAAGGAATGCACTATGCAGTTCACTATACCCAATTTGGACTTGGTAGACATTCAGGCGTCTTCACTTGACTCCCGCACTTGACTTCTTCAAGATTTTCTATGAATGAACTGGAACTGAAACTCAAGACGAACTCAATGAATGAACCGCTTTTCCTAATACCCACTATTGCACGTTAAACGATTTCTTACTATTAGAAGACCCATCACCTGGATATATCGGTACTAGAGTTACAAAGACGGCTTTGGTTTGGACTTGGACTCGTCAGTTTCACTACCTGATACCTGACCCACCTTCTTCCGTTTCATTCATAAAATTCACCTTACTTTACTACGACCATTCTCTTCTACAATCTCAAACTCTCTCCTTCTTCGTTTTGCCAAGTCTCTTCAATTCAAAGTCACACTTAGTCAAAAGTCGGCGAAGCCGAATTGATTCATTCATCAAAGAACTCCTAGCCGTCAAAGCGATGTGCTGTGCATGCATTTTTTTTTTAGTTTTGGAGATATGATGATGATGGCGTGATGATTGGAGACTGTCTGAAGCTAACTTGGAGTTTATTGGCTTTATAGGTACAGTAGACTTGGGAATTGCTTCTGTATTAAGTATTTCCATTTGTTGTTTTTAGCCTTCAAAATTTGGTAAGAGGAGAAAAGTTGTTTACTATTTGGAAATTCTTCGGACTCGTCAGCAAGCAAAGTATATTTACGTATATAGACATTTCATAAAAAATATTGCTCTATTTAAATCGAAAACCTCATCATCAGTGTCTGTACTACGCTATAAAATTCGTCAATGTGTTCATAAGTTCACTCTTGCTTTGACTCCACCAGCAGTGTTTAATCGGATTGATTGGACGAATACTTGTATTGCAAAATTTTGAACTAGCAACAGTTTCCAATTCATATCGAATGATTCATCCTACTCGAGACAGGATAGAAATAATTTTAAAATAGAATTACAAACGGATCACTAGAATTTTGATATGGGAGCAATGCCAGTGAAACAAATCACATTGCAGAGCTTTATTTTCAAGTTAAGTTCAAAAATTTAGAAAACATCTATCCAAAAGTCGAAGGCCTCGTTTAGGGACTCTCCAATGAACAATGCACTGCAATTTATTTTATGACACTTTATTTCTTCCAATCCAAAGCCGATCTTTTTGATTTGGCAAATATTTACATCGAAAAGCGCACGAAGGAGTGGAATATAACATTTATAATACCTACTGTTCAATATACAGAGAGTCACAATTAAAATACAAATTTTCAAATTTAGCGGTACAGCAAATTAGGCAATTCACGTGGTAAACAACTTTTCCCCAGAAAATTTTCACATTTTGTATAGTCATAAAATTATAAATTGCCATATTTTTGTCGCTTTGTGTACGTTTTTGGATTTTTTGATTTATTTGTTTTCGTTGTACCGGGAATTTCGAAAAATTTGCATTCACACTGTGTAAAGTCTGAAACGTTTCCATGTCAAAATATAGAATTTCCTGTACTTCGGAATCGGAAATGCTTCCGTAGGATGATACGAACTAAACATTAGTATCCTTAACCCGTTGGACGCAAAGTACGCTTCGGGTGGTTAACCTACTGCAATGCAAGCCATGAGCATGTGACTAAAATTGATTGAATACGAATTTCTTGTAAAACAGAAGGATCCGGATGGGTGGTCGATATATTCCTGTATAGAATTCTCACCTGTTGACAAATGGGTTGAGGATACTTAGGACTTCACTCCAGTCACTATCTCATTATCCCCAAGATTTATGCCGAGTAAGAAGCCCGTACATTGTAAGTTCATTGACGAGCCGGAGCTTGATGTTTTGGGACCTTCAAGTCTATCGTATTTCAAAGTTCATTTGAACGAGAGAGAGAGAGAGAGAGAGTTGAACTTTTGAAGTTTTACATGAATATTGGGAGCGGCTCGAGTGAAGGGTCCTAATAGGTCCCTGCCAAAAGCTCCTGGTGTAAATGACCACCATAAAGAGCTGTAAAAGGGACGTTTTGAAAGTGAAGGAAAGGTACTTACTCATAAGCCCCGATTTAGGAGCCTTCCAGGTGAGCAATTGAATGGATTCCCATTCATGTGACACGAAATACGTTTACATGCACATGGATATATTTCTTGACTTTCCGACTTATTGCCTCTTTCCGTACTACGACTACTACGGTGGGTCTACGTTCCTATCAATGGATGTTTACCTGTTTTCAGAATAAGAGTTTTATAAGCTTCCTCAGTTTAGGAGCTTAAAATGCGGCGAAAAAGACCGGATATTGAGCCTCCTCCTAAACCAAACCAAGCCACTGACATCACAATGGACAGGAAGCCTCTTTGAATACATTCCAGTACATGGGTCAATTCCTTCGGCTCAATCGGAGGTCAATGAAGATTTTGAATGTTTCAATTACAGCTATAGCTCAAATCATGTCACGGAATTGGGTGTAAGAATCCCACGATTTATCACACTTGAGTCCCAATAAAATTATTTTAGAAAAGGTTGCACTTATACGCAAGGGTGCACTTTGAATTGTAAACAATTTTTCGATTTCGATGCAGTCCATGTACTAGATCTCTATTCATTGAACTTGGGCACAAGAAATAACCTCCAATGCAAGTGTTCCACATTCAAAATCATTGACTTCTAACGTGAGATAGATGAAGCGGTATTCAAGTACTTACCTCTCCACATATCTGCACATGTGCCAAAAGAAGCAAATAAAGTGCGAATATTCCAAGAAATGTCGTATGAGGTCAGTTGGGCAAAAAAAAACGGTGGATTGCGTCATTTTATAATATTCGCGCCAAATTTTGGATATAACCTGACATAATCTGATTTAAATTATACTAAACCTAACCTGACTTGTAAAGGTCTTGAGTTTGCCCAAGTGACCGACTCCGATTAGACTTGTATTTTTTTAAATCCTATATTGTGGACAAACTAGATATAAATTGCCCTCATCGGTGACATTTGTTTCAAATTACCATAAGGCTGGGCAAAAGCATTTGATTTTAAAAAACAGTGATTTTAAATTAACGTGTCCATACATACGTGCAGATGAAAAGGAAATTAAGATGAAATTTTCCAGTACTTTTTGATTTAGAAATTTTTAAAAATATGTTCCTCAAAATACAAGATTTTGACATGAAAAGCTGAGATTTGCAAAAAATTAGGGATTTAAATTCAGTAGCAATAAAATTCTATATTTTCACTGACTTTAATTTTTCAATTTTGACTAATTTTAGAAACATTACACTCAAGACCAAGGCATTCACATTCACGTTGCTTTTGGCTTGAATTGAAGTTTTGAAGATCTAACTCAGAGCATTGTGAAAATCACGATTTTCATAAAGTCTATTGGTTTAAAATTTGAAATTTCTATAAATACGAGTACTTTAAATTCCGCCTTTTAAACACTCCAATTTAATAGTTTTTGATTCGGTACTTTTAATTTTCATAATAAAACTGCTTGGATTTTGATTTTGCATGTATGGACTGAACTAATTAAGGTTAATATTTTTGATATAGAAATTTTGTGATTTTACATATTCCTGACTACAATGACAGTATTCCTAATTGCTACACGTTTTGGTAAGGTAGCTGTATTCCATTAAAAGATGATTCGTATCCATTTAAACGGGAAACCAGTTTTACTGTATATGCATTAAAATAGGCGAACGTCACCTCCA
>JAQFXZ010001081.1:0-13769 GCA_034694025.1 Ceratophysella scotica | reverse complement strand
GAACTAATATCAAACACTGACAACGTTTACAATGTACATCTAAACATGAACGTCAGTAGCGTGTACGTCTTACGTGTATTACAAGTATGTTTTCCGGTTCGTTGTTTTACAATCATTTACTTTTTGCTATTACTCAGTCGATGTACCAGACTACAGACTATGTTGTACGTGTCGCCAGTTTCCAGTTATAGTTTATAGTGTATAGAGACTACAAACAAATAATACTTTTCATCTCAATGTACGCCGACAATCGCAAACAATGTCAAAAATATGTTGGTACTAGTTAGTACACTGACAACTGACACAGAATTAGAATTTCCACAACACAATACTTTGCAGATTAAAGATTAAGATCAACAATGTTCAGCGAATTGACAAAGCAATTAGTTGTCAGTCATTTGAATTGAACATTATCATCTATACACTATACGACACACGCAATATCATTCAATATACATCTAAAAAGTGGAATGCATAAAGTATGTAAATGTATGTAGATAT
Source organism: Ceratophysella scotica (assembly GCA_034694025.1). Taxonomy (NCBI): domain Eukaryota; kingdom Metazoa; phylum Arthropoda; class Collembola; order Poduromorpha; family Hypogastruridae; genus Ceratophysella; species Ceratophysella scotica. The sequence goes on along the minus strand of JAQFXZ010001081.1, from coordinate 13,268 downwards.
ATTAAATACGGACGGATGACACGATATGCGCTACGTTTATTTTACTGACCTGGGAGGAGCCGGGTGAACCTGCTAATTCCTTTGAGCAGGATAAAGAGATTTGGGGTTGCCACTTGGCACTTGACTTGACAGGTGGATTGATGAGTCAGTAGTCCAATTCAGGTCTTGAACACCTTCCTCCCGTCACCACTATTAGTTTAGTAAAGTGCGAGTTCGCTTTACTCAGTGATCCCCAATCTGTTTCATTTATTGAGAGGTTGAGCAGACGGAATTTCCACCGACCCACACCACTCACCGCTCGGCCTTGTTCCACCACCCCTTCGCTTGGTCGTGGGTTACTACAGCGATCTTTGTCGGGCGTATGTTTCCGTCGAATCTCTTGTTTAGGGAGGTTTTTTCATGAGCCTTCCTTTTTCCTTTCCATATGTATGAATTGCATGAACCAGATATCAACCAAACCACGGACCTTATAACTAGTAACGCATAAGCCACAATACATCATAACGCTACGTCATGATATGTGCATGAATAGTGAATTTGTCATGTGAACCAAAGTTAACGTATATTTCATCGTCTATTGTCGTACAAATATGCTTAGTCAGAAATGTGGTATGTGAGATATACTTAGAGCAGTGGAGCGAGCGATCTACTTGTAGTTTGTCTTTCCAACGAATTATCAGACACCTATGCATTTGAGCACTCCTGGCGAATCAAAGCTTGACGAATTATTGGAGATCAACAATGGCCTTGGGTTTTTGTTTAGAAATACGGCATGTTTGCTCTGCATGAATTTAATGTTCTTGGGCCGGAAATCAGTGGCATTAAATAACAAATGTGAATGTCAGTGCCAAATGCCAAACCCAGGAAATGTTTCATGCATCTCGTCCACTTCCAGCCGGCAAAATGATATTTGGGATAAAATGGTTAGGACACTTTTATACCTGATAAACCGGCGAGAGTGAAATTTAAGTACGTATTAAAAATTAAAGAATTAAGTTTGGTCCATAAATCAAACCACTTTCACGCCTTAGTAAGCGGTGAAACATTTCCGCTTCGCTATTTCTGGATTCAGGTTTTCCCATGCGCTGTTATGCTGTAAGGTATAAGCTGCCAACATGCATAGCACAAAGGAAAGCAGAAAGTATCACCTGACGCCTCTAATGCTAGGGTATCCCAAGTAAAAGTAACTCAAATGATTTCGACATGACATTCTGGATCAGCTTTGACCAGATTCCTGAGAACCTTTCGTATTTCTTAGCTCAGTTCTACTACACATTAGTAGGTTAGTTTTACTTCAAGGCTGGTTGACTCGCGTTTCCAATCTGGCAATGTTGCATGGATTTGTTGTAGAACATTGTGGAAAGTATTGTGAATAATCGTGGCTGGCCAAGTTCTACGTTGTATGATGTGCTTCAAAGACAACTTTTTTGCATTGAATAAATCAAATGAAATCAGCATTATAGTAAAGTGCTACAAACTAAGGGCTGGGAGGAACAAACTAATAAATAAGCTTCCATTTGTAGAATACCTTTAGCTTCGCGTGAAAAATAAATGTATTTTAGAATTCATAGAATTTTTCTGTTTAGCAGCAAGCGGTAATGTTATTTCAAATATTTAAATATTTCAATATGTAATTAGTTTTTCTGATCAATTATCATCCATAATTTGACATATTTTAAGTTCAAATAAATGGTTGTACTGAAACAAATATAATTATGCTGCAGGTATATTATATTATATAATTATAATGTCAAAGCGGTTTTTCTTGGTCTACCCTGACATGCTTGACGCGAAAAATATCAAATTAAGCTTGATATATTGATCAAAGCACAAATTTGTCATGCGTACTGCTTCCAAAATATAAAGCAAACTATTTATCTAAATTTTTTATGATCTCTATTAGATTATATAAAATTCTGCCCTCTTATTATTTAAACTTAAATTTAAACGACCATACAACTTAAAGTTACACCTTGAGTATACGATATGTGATATGTCATGACGCTAAAACTCAAATTTAAGAGGTTTCACACTGATACTGCTTCGTGTTTTTTATTTTTTATTTCAAATGTCATTTATTTCATACACTGATCAGCTTCAAGATACAAATAAACTAATGTATGAGATTTATTACACAAGATGTTATTTGGGTATTATTCGTCTCTAAGTCAACAAGATTTTACTCTTGAATCAAATTAGAGCTTAAATATAATCGTTTTCATAGCTTTGCATGAGTTAAAATTCGATTCAATGAATTGTGTTTAAAAGCCTATTGTACAAGCCGCCAGAAGTTATATGCTTGGAACTTTAATGGCGTCGAAACGGCAATGGCATTGATTTACTATTAAATAATATACAAAGTAATATACAGCTGTTGCGAAAAATATTTTAAATACTGAGGGTGTGGCACTTAAACTGAAGAATAATTGTGATGATTGATGATGTGAGTGAGAAATCGTGCATGCGTAGCTGGTGCATAATTCAGAGTCGGCTAAAAAAGGAGCGAGCGAATTGAACGGCATGGTTTTCTCAGTTTGAAACTTGGGTGTCTCTCGTTGAGATCGTTCTGTTTCTTTCGAGCTCACACTTCGCCCAGACACCAGACAACCAAGTTCACTCCTTTGTTCCTCAGGTCACAGGTCATTCGACAGAAGCAAAATGGTAAGTGGTCACTGACTTACTGACATTCACGGCGAGTCGCGAGTCATGCTAATTCTTTTCTTTTGCGTGTCAGGTGTCTCTCAACCCGGTTCGTATTATGAAGCACGACGCTGAGCAGGAGAAGGGGGAAATTGCCCGTCTTAGTAGCTTCGTGGGAGCAATTGCAGTAGGCGAACTTGTAAAGTCTACGTTGGGGCCAAAAGGAATGGACAAGATCCTTGTTGGTATTGGTCGAAATGAGGGCAAGGTAGGTCAAGTTGTCAGTTGTCATGCGTCTTTTGTTTATTTCAAATCAAACCAGAAAGACACCCGTGTTTGATTATGTAATGCGTTATAGATTGAGGTGACAAATGATGGAGCCACCATTCTGCGCTCGATTGGAGTTGACAATGCTGCGGCTAAGATTCTTGTAGACATTTCCAAGACGCAGGACGCGGAAGTTGGGGATGGAACAACTTCTGTAACTGTTCTGGCTGCAGAATTGTTGAGAGAAGGAGAGAAACTCATTGAGATGAAAATTCATCCTCAGACCATTGTTGCTGGATGGAGAAAAGCTGCTAAGATTGCTTTGTCTACACTCCACGACAATTCGAAAGATCACAGGTAAGTGTTTACAATAATTTTGAGTTAAGATCGTCTTGTATTTTTTAGAGTTCACAAGTATTTTCTCCTTTTTCTGCAACAGTGCGGAGAATGATCTATTTCATGAGGACTTGATGAATATTGCTCGAACTACCTTGAGCTCCAAAATCCTGTCTCAGCACAAGGAACACTTTTCCAAGTTGGCTGTGGATGCCGTTGAAAGACTTCGTGGTTCTGGGAACTTGGACGCAATTCAGATTCTCAAGAAACAAGGTGGAACGCTTCTGGATTCCTATCTGGATGATGGATTCTTGTTGGACAAGAAAATTGGCGTTAATCAGCCAAAGCGAATTGAAAATGCTCGTATTCTGGTAGCTAATACTCCCATGGATACGGACAAAATTAAAGTGTTCGGATCTAGGGTTAATGTTGACTCAACCGATAAAATTGCACAAATCGAACTTGCCGAGAAAGACAAGATGAGGGAGAAGGTGGACAAGATTATCAAGCACGATATCAACGTATTTATTAACCGGTAAGCTATCTGCCTACAACTGTATCGTATGAACGATTCTTTGTGAAACGTGTCAGTAATCACATCTTATTCTTCCAGACAATTGATCTACAACTACCCTGAACAACTTTTTGCCGATGCTGGTATTATGGCTGTTGAGCACGCTGATTTTGATGGAATTGAGCGTCTGGCCTTGGTAACTGGTGGAGAGATTGTTTCTACCTTTGATAGTCCTGAAGGTGTGAAGATTGGGCGATGTGACCTTATTGAAGAGGTATTGTTTTCACTTGTTAACGGTTACCAGTTCTCTAGGTAGTCCATTCATTCATAAAATAAATGCAACCTTCACCCTGGCTTCACTTACTCTTCAGATCATGATTGGCGAGGACAAATTGCTTAAGTTCAGCGGGGTTGCCGTTGGAGAGGCATGCACCATTGTCATCCGTGGGGCCACGTCTCAAATCGTGGATGAGGCTGAACGTTCGCTCCATGACGCACTGTGTGTCTTGGCTGCTACTGTGCGAGAAACTCGCACGGTCTACGGTGGTGGTAAGTTGAACAATGCAACCGCACCTAATTCAATAGGTATACATGTTGGAGCTGGTATGGATAATTGGCTATTCTAAATAATAGTCGGCTAATATGGAAAATGAATTCTAAAGAACTTCTATACTGCTTGCAAACTATATAAACCCGATTTGCTCCTACTCAGAATTTTTACGCTATTTACAATTTTTTTTAAATTCTTAATTCAATCAGACTAAACACATTAAATCAACATACAAGGGTCCAGGCAAACCAAATTCATCCCAAATCATGTATTTAGGTATATTTGATCGAATTAAAAATTATATCATTGGAAAGAGCGTAACACGCTGAGAATAAGCAGCTAAATTCAGAAATCGGATGCACTTGTCTACCTACAAACATTAATCAACGTCACTTAGAATTCATTTTCCATATTAGCCGGCTATTATGTAAAATAGCCAATTATCTATACTAGCTCCAACATTCATTTGTGGTTTCGTACAGCGTTAATTTCTTAAATTCTCTGTAATTCCAGGCTGTAGTGAAACCTTGATGGCAACAGCTGTCATGGGTCTTGCTGCGACTACTCCAGGGAAGGAGGCTGTGGCAATGGAATCTTTTGCTAAGGCTTTGCTTGTAAGTTCCGCACCGCATCATCGTCTGTTGATTCGATCTATTTGAATTTTGTGTAGTTAAATTAACTAATTTACTTCAAATTAATAGACGATTCCAACGATCATTGCCGACAACGCCGGCTACGATTCAGCTGAGCTGGTGAGCCAGTTGAAAGCTAAACATAACAATGGGGAAAACACTTTTGGTTTGGGTAAGATCACTATGCCAAGCCGATTAATTTAATCAGTTTTCTAAGCGAATCCTGACTAAAATCTATCCTTTTCATGCCATAGACATGGAAATTGGACAAATCGGATGCATGAAGGAATTGGGGATTACTGAGTCCTTGGCTGTCAAACGACGTGTGGTTAGTTCCGCATCGGAAGCAGCTGAGATGATTATGAGAGTTGATAATATCATCAAGGCTGCTCCTCGTCAACGACAACCGGATCGAAGCCGTTGCTAAATATTCTGATCCCACTTGAAAACACAACAAAGCTTTTCACACTTTTGCATTTGTTTAATCAAACTAAATCAGAAACCACTCCGTACCATCTACCATTCTTCCTTTGTTTAACTCCTTTTGTAACACTTTAGAACTTGTTTGAAATTAATAAACCAAACAAACACTAGAAGTTGATTTACTTAATTTATTCATTTATTTAACTCAAAAATACACGAGTATGTAGTATGCAAATAATTTACGTGACAAAATGATTCAGAGCAATGTTGAACGGATCATCTGGAGGAATTACTAGCCGAATATCTGTAGTCTTAGAAAGCGTGATTTTGAAATGGCGAAATTAATTAATTTGTAGGAAGCAGAGGCTAATTCTTTTAATACAATATCCTGAACTTTTTCCAGTTTTGTTTCTTACTTGATTCTCCTAGTTTGCGCGTAATTTAGATTGACCTGACGGGACATTTATATTTCTAAATTCCCAGATTGCAAATTACAAAAGAATTATTCTCTTGACTTGAGTGATTGTACAGTAATGATCTGATTAGTTTAGTAGCCGTATTTCTCTTGAAAGGAGCTCATGACTCCATTAGCCATGCTACTCAGTCTCCCAGCCACTTTCGTTACTCCTTGCCGAACACTCTCTTTCACATCATCCAAGTCCACGTTCTGCAAACAGTCAAACGAACAGGATTATTTGAATATTCAGTGGCTTAATTCGTACAGTTGTGATTTTCAGTCAATCCACGCGTAACACAGATTGATTACGGCTAAATTCTCATGCTAAAAACACGAGAACAGGACAAGCCGCATTTTGTTCCTTGTAGAGTGAAGCTCACCATGTGTTTATATTTGGCTAGTTGCCTTCTCTTCACTTCGCAACATTTTCAACGTGCTTAGACGTTGCTTTACGTGCACTTTTATGTGAAAGGTCTTGCATAATGCGTTTGGCAGGGAGCTACTCTCTAGGTTTTTCATGTAGCAGTAGCCGTAACACATTATGGAAGACCTGTCACATAAAATTGCACGTAAAGCAACGTCTAAACACGTTGAAAAATGTTGCAAAGTGAAAGGAAGGCAACTAGTCAAATATAAACACACGGTGAGCTTCACTCTGCAAGGAACGAAATGCGGCTTATGTCCTGTTCTCGAGTTAAGCATGAGGATTTAGTCGTAATCATATTTGTGTTAGGCGTACATGGAGTCAAAATCACAACTGTAAATCATTAGCTGTTGTCTACCTGAAGGGAGTTTTGAAGAGACGAGCCAGAAGAGCGCTGTTGGTTCCGCTGATGACCGTCACCAAAGTAATCAGCCGAGGAAATTGAACTTTGTCCATCAAACCGGGATAAGTTGGTACGTCTCTCAAACTAAAGGTCAGGGAATAAACCCACATTAGACCTTATTATTAGAAATGACTATGCAGCAAATGTGTGGCAACCATTGGCCGTGGAGAGGAGAATATTAGGAGGTACTATGCTTGAGAACACTCAATGACTCTTTGCGAATTGCATTTCTTGGTTTTCTTCACTTGTTTTTCTTCAAATTCATTCATCTTGTATACATTCTGTCTAGACCGTCAACTGTATTCAAATCCGACATATATCATGGAAATTATGCACGGAATCTATATATTTGAAGAGTACAATGACGATTCACTATCCCCTGTTTAGCATGTTTATGGTGATTTAACTTTCGACCGCCCAAATGTCGCCTTAGGGCCGTTATTCAGATAGCAATCCAATTCTAAAACGCCAAAAAGGGCCAAAATAATACAAGACAGTCTAATACCGAACCTAACCTAGCCTAACTTAAACGACAATAACTTGTTGCCAGTGCTGGGTAAAATCATGATTCTGGTCATCTAAAGGATTTTGTATTTTGATTTTTAAAAGAGTTTGACCTGAAAATCACGATTTTCAGCTGAATTTGTGATTTTTAATCCCGATATGATTTCAAAATCACGATTTTAAATTTAAAAAAAAACCTCGCTCAATTTGTTTTGATGATTTGCTAAAAGTGACTTGATTTTGATTTTGACCAATGATTTTGAAAATCATTTTCCAATGACTTTGCCCAGCCCTGCTTGTTGCTTGCATTTCGGCGGAACCTAACCTAACCTAGCCCTTCCGGACGATTCTACGTTGGACTTTAATGAGTTGACCCTTTTTTGGCTTTTCTGCTATGTCCGAAATTGACGGCAATATATTGAACAGCAATTTTGCAATTACTTCAGCATCTTTTCCGGCTCCAAAGAATTGGTCAGATGAAATTGATTTGGCATTTCCATATTTCTTCTGTGCCTCATCTCCGGCTCCACTTGAACTATAATCTCCGGTCGGACGAGAGGAACGAACTGGAGCAGCTGAACTCCAGTCAGATTCACGCGGTTTAGTGGGTTTTGGAAGTCCCCAATTATCGTCCTCAGAAGGCTTTGGCTTGGAATCAAAATCTCCCCAATCCGCATTTTTCTTGGAATTAAATCTGGAGAATTCAAGACAACAGTACAATACTAGAATTTATGCTTCTACTCGACGATGCTATACGAAAATTAAATAAACTCAACTTACCCGCCCATGGAACCAAATGAATTATCAATAATCTCGTAGTCCTCAAAGAAGGCGTCCTTGACCTTCGGTTGTCGACTTGAGCTGTGGGACGACGACGGTGTGTCCTGATCAATTGTAGTCATGTCACTCATTGCAGAATGACTCACTCCACTGAAAGAAACATGGAAATTTGTAAGTCTCAGTAGCAAAAAACGAAGTGCAAAAATAATTGCCTTTGGACGGAATCGAACCATCGACATCTGGTTTACGAGACCAGCGCTCTGCCATCTGAGCTACAAAGGCAGCTGTTAGGTATACAGTTCTTCTAATGTTACATGAATGTTCTACTCGACCGAAGTTGTTGGAGGGAGTTGGGTCTTTTCAACTTATTTATTATTCATCCATCTCATTTCATATTCACAAACTTCTCCACCTCAATTCTCACTTCTTCAGCGATAACGCAACTATGTAATCAGCATTCAATATCCATAATCTCTGTCCTTCGGAAATGCTACCACTTCTTTGCAATGCAAGCACATATGGATTTTATATTAGAATGTCAGTTCCACGTTCCGCGAAAAAAACTGGCATGATATTCAATATTATTATGAGTCTTCCATCGAACGACCGCAATTCGTCCGATTAGTCTTGCCGCAAATATTTCCGCAAAATGATCAACATTCGTTTCTTTGAGTTAGGTTAGACTAGGTTAGGTTTTGCCGTGGGGGCATGGGGCATGTCTAAAAAATGTAAGCTATAAACAATCGGCGTATTTATAAGCAAAGTACCATAGGTTTGGAATATGCGGAGAAGATATGCGCTGAAATAAGTTATTCTTCGATCAATTAAATTATGGTCAACTTAGTATAGCGGGAAGAATCGGATTTATTCGCGGTGAGACTAAAATCCTTGCCATTTCCTTCTCCACTGCTTCGTCAAGTCTAAAGCAAAGGATTATGACTATAACATGAAGAAGTGCTTGAAACACATGCTAATACAGGAATAATCAAACTTCAATCTCATCTTAATTCATCATCAGTCGCTAAAAACTTCATCATGTAACCCTTGACCACTCCATTGATCACTCTCATGGCTCTCTCTTTCACCTAACACTCCGTGACGCGTGAATCGCTTAGATGCACTTAGATGTTACATCTAACAAAGACACAAAGCACAAAGCGTGTTGAGGTGAAAGTCACGGAATATGAAAACCTTGCATGTTGATGCTTGGTTTGGGATTGGGACTAGCTGTGTTGGCTGTAAGACAATACCCTAGTAAATGAAAATGGCTTATGGAAATGGAACATGTGGGTGTGTGTGGGGTGATATGGAAATTCAGCTCAATGCTCAAGGACAATGTAGTTGGTTGCAAATTCTGTGGCGTTTACATTTCTTCCATGCCTCCGTATTTTGTATTGGATACAGGGTGAAAGGTGATAGCAGAAAGTGGTGACGTCTGAGTGTGACGTGGGCTTGACTAAGGCATGAGTCATGTCACACGAGACATGACATGACAAGGCAAGAAGTATTGCACTTATTTGTATGCTAACCCAAGAGAGCGTGTGACTTGTTCATTGGTGGCTAAGTGAACGGCACAAAATGCAAAAAGCGGTGTATACCTCTTCATTTTTCAAAGCTGACCAATTATCAGAGCTGGCTGCTAACTGAGCATACAATTCATTCTAATTGATTACGTGTCTCTTATGATATGCTTTACAGTGAGCCGCTCATACTAATAAATGAGTTACATAATGAATCGTCAGCTTTTGAATTTTCACTTACAGAAAAAAGATGAAAAAAATCTAAATACGCACGCTATGCAGATCAAGCAGGAAGAAATAAATGCTAATTCAAAATGATAAAATGTATCAGTAAAGTATGGCCTCAATCTAAGTGATTTTGTATTCGTGCAAGATGGTGAGGCCAAAGTTCGAGCTTTATCCATTGCCGATTGCGCTCAAGAGGTGGCGAGGTCATTGACTACAACAACTTGTTATTTCCATACATAATGCTATCAAAGTCCTGCAATTCAATTTAGAAGACAATGTGAAGGATGATAAACTTGGCCTAATTGTACTTACGCACGAACACCAATCCCCATTCCGAGTCGCTCAACCTGTTGCGCCTTCTTGGGGTCAAGACGTTTCAATTGCTCCTCCCTCTGTTTCTGTTGTTTACCCAAATCCTGATATGCCAACCGCATGGTTGCCATCTGGAAAGCAATATCGTATCGTCAATCCAGATCAACAGCCGCTTTTAGCAACCGTCGTCGTCTTAGCTAATTTGTGGACTTACCTGCTTTTCCTCGTCTTGAGTTCTACGTTCTGCTTCGAGCTTCTCGTTAGCTTCCTGCTTCTCCTTCATCTGATCTTGAAGTTGAGCTTCTTTCTCAATTTCAGAAAAGTCGGCTTTCACTTTTTGTGCACCAAGTCCAACCTTTTTGGCCCCCATCTAAAAAAATGAATAGACTATGACATTTAGCACTTGTTTTCAATATGATACGAGAAGTGGTAAATCAGGCAAATCTTACTTTGTTCATTGGTTTTCTTTGACCAATGGTGGACTTTCTTGGCCCAGAAATGGCTGCTGCTTCACTAGGCGAAGAGCTCAAGGCAGGCAGAACATTGGGACCTTCAGTGCTCCCATCATTGTTCTCGGAACCATTACGGAAGTTCTGGAAAATTGAGTTGTTCAAGGTTAACAAGGAAACTCACAAATTCCGAACAAGTTTAAGCCAAACCAATTACGAAATTACCTTGGTCAATCGTGTCGAGTTGTCAAGCGTCAGAGTACCCATACTCTCTGGAACAGATTTGTGAAGTTCTTCAAAGAAATCTGCATCCTTCTCAGTTGGACTCTTTGAGTGCTCATCAGATTCAAAGACAATCTGAGTCAAGATAAGCAAATGTAAGCGTCATTTCATCTCAAATACCATGAATGAAGTAATATTTAGCAATATGAACCTTATTTCCATGGATTTTGTTTTGCTTTATAACAATCTGATTCAGCTTTTCACGATACAAAGCGGCGGCTCGAGAATTGTACTTTTGCTGTGCATCAGTACTGGTACAATTGTGCTGACTGAAAAAGGCAGTCTGCAAAAACCAAAAAATGGGTTATTATGATGTATGACAATTCCATGCGCTCCCCGTATTTAGGACAACAATTAGTGACTGATCAAAAGTCAAAGCTATTAATCCGACGGGAATCGAGAATAACTTACTGCGTTCGCATTTCCTCCCATTTGCATGCTACGAAGCTGACTCCAAGTCCAAGTCGTATCCAACTGAATTGAGCGGACAAATGTGAGATGAACTCCCAACGAACGGTGGACGGCGGAACAGTCGATACAAATGAAGACTCCATATGTTACACTTGACCATGTAGGGTTCTTTGTGTTACAATCAAAGCAAACCTTCAGAAAAGAAGCAAACTAATCAGTTAACCTACTATACAGTCAGCATTGTACAATTATTTCAACAAATACATTACACTGAACTTTAAATCATGAACATGAACCAATGTTATTTTCTTCTAACATGCCGTATTTTCTTTGAGTATTTGTTTATTTACTCGATTAGCGGACAGATTCCGAAGACGTCGAAAAATCTCCTGGATTTCGGCTTTCCCAGGGCCACCTTCGTCAGACATCTTGACTTTGGCTGCACTATTACGCACTTCTACTTTTACTTCTTGAAGTCGTCAGTACCGCTCACTAACGCTTTAATCCAGATGACAGGTTACGTGCGAATATTGTCTGACTGGAACTAATTAAACGCGATCCTTGCAAAAAATATACAAACGACAAGCCACAACCTGCAATTAAACAAGATGAGTAGTTAAAACACAAAATTCTTGATCGGCGAAAAGTCCTTAAATGTTGAATGTAGTTTAAATACTCTTTATGAATAGCATACTATTTCATTTAATCTAAACTTCTGGTTTGGTGTTTGAACATAGGGATATTTATTGAATATTATATCGTATCTGATAAATTAAATGTAGGTGTCCAGAAGCTTCTCGGTTTTAGGCTATCAGATCAACAGTTCAAAATTAAAATTAATAATTACATTTGGATGTGGACGGAAAAGTGGTACATTGGAATATAGAGATTGCAAGTCAAGTCACTATAGCTGATAGCTGAAAGTAATTACATTGTACTTACAATATGCAATATGATTATTAGCAATGACCTCCAAATTAGAACCATGAACTACGTCACTAAACATAAACAGTATGGAATGTTCAGCGTGACATCGGTAATCAATCGAAGGAAAGTAGCTAAATAATTATGCGGCTTGAATGTCAAATGTAACATTCTGTGTGAGCGAAACACATAAATTGTAAGTATATAGAAACAACAGAGAGTAATTTGACGAGATTGGATTGCGAAATCACACAGGCGGAAGATGGATTATGGGACAAATCGCAGATGGTAGACAATCTGTCACACTGAATTCGGCTAGAAATGCTATTCTTACCTTTTGTCAGCCTTGGAGAGGGTGACCTAAAATGTAACCGAGCTAAAGGTCAACAGAACTCAACCAGGCTGCAGCTCAACAAGGAATAGAAAGGCTTATTTTGAACTCTCCGACTTTTCAAATGAAATACCAAAGAAATAGCTGAGAGATGAGGATGAGGCAATGGAAAGGGCCTTTCACTTGTATGTAAAGTAAACGCGAACCGAACAACTCATCACTCCTCCTTGGAAACGGAAGAAACAGCTCGCCTCCTCATTGGGTTTTTAACTACAGTTGAAAACCCTTCCAAAAAGGAGGAAACTAAATACAGATCTGTACTAAAACATTCTACATAACAATAAACAAAAAAAGCATTGTACTCCACTCCAATACGCGAATTTATTATTGTTTGTGAGCACCACATCGGAACGGTTTTTAGCGTAGCAATACGAAGGCGAACTAAACAGAAAATACGCATCATTTTCTTAGTAACCAAAGGCGAGTATGACTCTACGGGTCTTGTTCGTGATTCTCCGCCCGAGATATACGGAATCACATGGTACACATTATGTTCTTCGCTTTAGGATATCCCATTATTCCAAACAGTCTTAAATTGAGAATGCTCTTACTCTGTTCACTCTTAATATTTGAAAATCTGGTACTGATGCTACGTGCGAACACAAACCGCTTGATGCAGTGTGCGAACACTCCGTGCTCCGTGCTCGCACACTGCATCAGCTTTCTGAGTACATACAAGGTGTCTCGTGTTTTATTATGATGGACCATCACTTGGGGATAAATGAAATCTTATAAACAACGGAATACCCAAGCCACCATAGTCTGGTGTTACAGGAGCCTGTCTCTTCTGTATCACAAAAAACAGACTATCAGGAGTTTCG
>JAQFXZ010001080.1:0-13772 GCA_034694025.1 Ceratophysella scotica | reverse complement strand
GACGCAAAATCTTGTTGAATTTGCTTTCGTTTGTGCCTCTAGACTTAGCCTACAGCTAAGGTACGTAACCTCTTTGGTCATAAATGAATTTTCAAAACATGCTTCAGCTGCTACACGTACTAGCTTCCAGATTATTACCATGGTACTTTGTACTCAGCATAGTAAAAGCCTTCATTCCGGAGTTAAAATCGTTATCGTATCGTTGGTTCATCCAGGTTGGACTGATTTGTTCTCCATTCAGAATCTAGATCTGTATTTTAAAAGTATACTAAATCCCAAAGTAGAAAGGCTGTGCTCAAGGTTTGTTGGACAAAGTTTCGTTTACTTTCTCTTCCTTAATGAAGAAAGTCTCTATTGCAAGCAAAGTTAGGAATGGAAGCCGTTTTATTAGTCAGGAAATTAATATACTTCATTTTTGAAATAAAACTAAACTTTCAAAGGTGGTTCAAAGAGAAAACGCCTTGAACAGTACGCTGCGCTTGAACAGTAGTTATGAATTTTAAGCCCAAGATTGTTTGACTTACAATAATAACAATTTAAGACAGCTAGCTCTTCGTAGTCAAGTCAACCTTGTTTAAGCCGTTACACATAAAAAAAGTGTAAACCTATAAACCAGGATATTGTAGAGCATTAAAAACCAAGCGGGCAATAATATTTTCAAAAATATTTGAATAATTTCCAGGGTTCAGAAGCACGAACGTCAGCAGAGTGTACAACGTGAAGATTCAACAGAAAGCGAAACGCGCCTATCCACACCACCAATCTACTCAATTCATGCCCGACTCGAGTCGAACAAGCAAACACCAAAACTGGTTCGAGTTCTGGGAGCGGATGTTGACCTATCCACCCAACAACGACACAGCATCACGTCGCCCATCCTGGAAGTTCCTGAAGAACCCGGACCACAAACTTCAGCTGCCCATGAAGGGCTCTACCGCCGACGTGAAAGCGGACCTGCTCATTCCAAAAAATCCCCACTTCCCACAACTTCCGCCAAGAGAAAAAGACTAAAGAAAATACTCAAAGTGGGTGTCACGGACCCGCTCCACAGGTCAGCAAAATAAAAATTTATAATAGGAATTTAGACGATTTTCAATCGTTTGGGTTTAGCGATTTTAGTAATATTTTGGCATTGATCGGAGGGAGAACAAATTCAATCTTGGATAAAATTAAAAATAGATATGAATAAAAAAATGTCGAATTTATGAAACACAGCATTTTTTTGAGTTTTTGTAGGTTCATGTCGGCCAACTTTTCAATTTTAAAGAAAGTAAAGTGTTGGCAATATTTTGCAAGGAGTTTCCTTCGGGTTGAACGTTTTCGGAATGTTCGTCCTTTGCCTGCATATTTTAGAATCATATGAAAAAGACAACTTGTCATATTTTTAGTTAGGTAAGCTTGTGACAAACCGATCGATATAACGTGACAAGTGGCCAGCCTTAAGAAAGCATACACTGTAGGAACTTCCGTGTACGATTTCAAAATTAAACTGTATTGAAATCAAAAATTGATTAAGTATTTTTAAAATTTTAATGAAATTTTATTTAATTTTTTTAGCTACGACCCGCTCCAGCCTTCCTCGTCGAGCACTGTGAAGCACAAAGCAGTTGAGTTTGACCTGGCAGACGATGAAGATGATGAAAACGAGGAGAATGACGAGGAAGAGGATCCGCCGCACTCGGCTGACGAAGACGATGAGCTGGGCACTTCGGCCCTGAACAATGTCAACCTACGGAATCTCAACAAACGCCAAGTGATTAGTTTATGGAGAACTTCCGAGTTGGATTTACGACGTCAGCTCGCAGTCCTCATGCGAGAAAGAAATGAGCTCAAACTAAAATTGCAAAAGAGTGGACCTGAGAGACCGCCTTGACTAATCATTGAGTTCGACTCGGTCAAACTCTGACCTTTCCTATTTAACAAGCAGATTCGAAATACTCTGAAGATTGGGGGGCACTTGACTGGCGAAAGCGGTTCTCAAAACGTATGGCAAAAAAAAAACAATCCAAACACGGATGAGAATTGTGTGAAGCTCAACCAATTTGCAAATTGCATTTGTCCTTCAAGCTTCATCTTGTTTCTCGTTAAAAAGAGTACTTACGATTAGTGTTAAAGACCCACTTTCGAAATATTATGTGAACGGCTACTGCGTTTATCGTGTTGAAGAATCATGAAAACCTGGTCATTGACTAGGGATTAATATTCTTTTGCCCGCCTTGAGAACCTTGAAACGCATTTGCAACCAGTATCTGTACCGACTTCGCCCGAAACTGTCTACACGTTTTACCCGATTTCCAAAAATCAGCCATCGAGCTGTCATGTACAAAATAACTGGTGCTTCAATAGTGGACAAGATTGTTTGTGTACAAGTACCTTGGGTATTGGATATGAACATAATTCAACGCTAGTCAATCCAAGCTTCAAAACCATTAAGAATTCAAGTTTAACGTGCTTAAAGCTAAAAGATTCTGATATAGTTTCATGCTCAGTGCAATTTTAGTTTTAGCATCCTTCTGAAAGGACTCCATTAAAAATCCGGCTTGAAAATCCAAGAAACTTCCTAAAAATCCGGAAAAAAATAATACGGGGATAGTCGGGCAAAAGAGTTATGTGAAGGCGGGTAAAAGCAATGAATACCATGAAGTGGAATCTTATTGTCAGATATTTAAATTCAAATTGTTCGTAAAGCAATAACTATTAGTGGGATCGGAAACTCACTTTCTACAAATTCAATTGTTGTTTAGAATCTTGCCATTCAGTGAAACAATTTTAACGTTGCCTGTTCAAGGTAATGTATGCTTTGAAAGTTGTGTTGGTGGCATCTCTTTCAGGGCTAGACCAATCCTGGAAAGCTATTTTTTTCGGGCCTGTCGGGTGCCGGGTTTTAAGTTCGTGGTCGTATTGAATGTTCATAAACTTGTGAGTGGACATTGTTTAATAATTTATATTTCACCTCAAAGCTGAAGTCTGGTTTGGTGCGTTTAGGAATTTAAAGGAGAATATTCAAGGATATAAATCATTGCATATTTCAATTTTAATTCAAATAAATCACAAATAACTACATATACGATAGGATTGTTTGGGTATTTCTGTGAAGTACTTTGACTTTGCCCTTGACTAAAGATGTACGATGTACCTTTGACTTGACCCGGGCTAGGATTACTGAAAGACCCTGTTGTCTGATCGAATTCAGAATTAGACCTCAGTTGGTGTGGTGGTGAGTTTGTTGGCTTTGTCGAGGCTCGGGTTCAAGAATTACAAATTATAATATTAAATAAATGTAAATAAATTATAGACTTAGTGTAGAAGTAAACTATTGTTGTTGTACATGTTTTTGAGACCATTACCTGATGGTCCAAAAAAGCTGATCTCAATTGTGATACCAAAAATAACACTGTACAGTACAGTATACAGTCCTACATATAACCAAAATCTAGACGAGACACTCTGAAGTCACGGCGTCGACTCAATATTGCGAAATGGAAATTACTAATTAGATTAGACTAAATTTTAGCACATATTTCTTGTGTTTAATAATGTCTCATTTGTGCAGTTGTACTGCAAAAAAGTCTATTCTATTGTTGGACGTCGAATGACCCTCACTCGGGCATTTCGACTTCCGGTTCGGAGATTATGTCTCTGACTGTTGTACATTCGTTGAGGCATTTCCTACTGTTGTCGTTAAGTATTGAAATATGCTACTGTCTACGGTTCACTTATTCCAGAGTGTAATTAAATTACTAATTAAAGTACTAAATGATTAGGGGCCTTAGATGAACGACTTATGACTCAAATTGGTTCAATAATTTAATGCTTCGTCTAACCATATGGCGCAGTACTGACTCTGTGTTTCAACTGAGTGCAATCCTATAATTTAATTGTGTGTTCAATTGTACATTCTACATTAGTTGTCCCTTTAGTGTAACCAGTAGTAGTGTCTGTGTCGAAAATTTAATTGCCTATTCAAGCGAAATGCCAAATTCAAACTCGATGTGTTTGCTATAGTACAGTCATTTACTCAAGTACCAAGTTACTTTATCCTATAATCTCAGAGGTGGAATTTACCTACCACGTGCTGTATGAATTTTGGAATTAATATTTAAAAAATATATGAATAAATCTCTCCAATTCTAAAACACCAACTTGGAAGTTCAGATACAAAAGTCGATGTACCATTTATCCGAGTTTTTTTTACCGGCTTTTATTGGGTGTTACCCGTTTTAATTTATTTTCGTAGGAACTACTGTAAAGCGTTACATAATTATTTCATTTTGAGAAGTTTCATTATGTATCTGTGTAGCATGTGCAGCTTTATCGGAAACAAAATAATCTTGGGTATTCTCATGAGCAAATTTGACCAAATAAATTAGGTAACGTGAATATTATCTGCCCTGGCTATTTTAGGTTAGGGTAAAATGGATTTTACAAAAATCCGAAGTATTTGGGAAAATTGCATGTATGTAGTGAGTTGTTTGTTGCCTCCCTACTGCGATCTATGCTAGTTTACAGCGTATTCAGCACATTCCAAACTGGTTTGCATGTGGTACTACGATCGCTACCGTCATCTCATAGACAAGACTGAACGGCGCAATTATTTTCATTTCTGTTTAAAAGTTAATTGCAGAACCTGAGTCAGTATTATTTCCCCATGCGACGAAATTATACAAATTATCAGCCCATGCAAGCATAATCTTATATTTTTTTTTATTTTTATTTTTTTATTTGTATATACAGTCCTTTATTCACGCTTCCACTTAATGAGTACTTACAAAACAAGTAAATTTGTGTAAAACAAGTTCCTTGATCATCAAATCTAATCAGAAACGTGTTTCTACGAATATTCTGTATATGTATAAACTCTTTGTTTCGCACGGTGTTTAGGTCCATAATCTCCTTCCAGTAGTGTACAGGTTATTTTTGTCAACATTGCGTCGTATTTAGCCTAGTGGATTACTAACTATGCTCCATGTAATTTAATAGTGTAATATGTCAATAGTTGATGCTTACTGAGGATTCGCACAGTGAGGAGACACCCAATGTTCCCGGTTTGGTCAGCCTCAATTGGGATTGGGGGTCTACGCTACTCGTGAGATATGATTATCTGTATATGCCGTCGTCCGTTTAAAACTTTACCTTTATACACTCAAGCATAGGTTTCGAATTCCGAATCTGGTATTTCTCAGATTAGATCTTCCAGCTCGATTCACAATTCAATAACTTGGGAATTGGGAACCACTGGACACTGGATATGAATGAAGCTCGTCTAAATATCCATATTGATATCGACGGTACATGAAATCATTGACTTAGTGGATCAGTATCAGTAAAACTAAAGATCTTTGATCATCCTTGTCCTTGCCCATGCAGGTTTTCAAGGTTCACAATTTCTTAACTTGTAATTTGTAATTTACGGTTCTCGTTTTCACAACGGATGCATGATGTATGATGTGTCATTGACACATCTCACCCTCCCGACAAATTATGAAAATCATCAAAGCTGCGTTTTATGCGCATTAAATTATACATATATTTGTTAGGACCAGAGAAACGACCATAGCCCGAAGAAATAATATACTGAAAATTAATTTCTGACACCGTCAGGCTTGCTATTCAACTTTAATGAACGTATTCGACCTAAATAACTATTGCACAACATATTTAATGTATGTTAGGTTAGGTTGCATGACTTTTGTGGCCAGGATAAATCTTATAAATTTCGTAAATAAAATGGCCGGTAGCGTTACGATTAGCAAACCTAACCTATCCAAAATAGGTCAGTAATGTGTGTTTAGGCCATGTTAGGTAAAATTCCAAAGTCTTCAAGAACTTTTCGGGCATTGGTCGTTTTCGGGCTCTGGTGCTAAGTCCTAATTCTTTCACATCAGGGATTCCCATGCAATGAGAAGGAAGACCAGAAATTGCATTGGCCTTGACATTGTGATTCTCTTGTGATTCCGCTTAGAGCTGCGAATTGCGAATGCAAAATGCCATACTACTGTCCGAAGCATATAGCCTTGCGGCTTGGGTTGAAGTTGGATCAGATTTTGTTTGGCGCGTCTGATAAGCTGTCCATTCGGCGTTGTACAAATGTGGAGTGGGCGGTGCTTGGACTCCGTGGTGATTTCTCATTGATTCTCGTCTTGCCCAGCCTCAGATCTCAGATGTCAAACGAGTTCATTTCAAATCCTCTCCGACTCACTGACACCCACTTCACTTCGTACTCTCGCATCGTTCACACGCCGAACTCGAGCTCCTCACCGGTCACCGGCTCAAAACTGACCTCAACACGTCTGACACCTTCCTCAGCTGTTGACAGGTTTAAGAATGGCCAAAATCTGGATTACCCTTGGGGTCCTGCTCCTCATCGGTAAGTTATTCACGTGTAAAAATGCAAAATTTGTGGTCCCTCATTGAATTCAATGACGGACCACGAATTGAATACAATGACATTGGAATGTTGCATGAAAGGTTGAAGGTCGCGTTCTTGCCGTGCAACATTTCCACTTGTGATTGTGACTTCTTGTGACACGCAACACGAATTTGAAGGTTTACGTTTACACATACGTTATCAACTGCATTTAATGCAGTTGCCTGTCTACGTGTAGCCAGGATATACTGAGTTATGTTTTGTTTCATATCAAAGTTATTCCGTCCGTAAGTATGTATGAGTACGGGCAACGGGCAACTGCCAATGCCAACCGTTAATGCATAATGCAAATAATGTAAGATCAGCGATCAGCATCGTCGCATGACGCAGCTAGCAAGCACTGACAACTGATGCTGCTGCTGCTACCGGCAACTGTTGACTGAGCGCTATAATTTGGGTGAAAAAAGTGTTAAAATTACAAATTATGAATTACGAAAGTTTTTATCAATCATAATTCCGACCTATGTGACCTGTAATCTGTGCTTCTTTATGTGCCGGTCTTTTTAATCAGTTTGGATTGGAGTTTCTCTAATACTTATTTTAGTCATATTTATTACTTCTTTTTCAGGTTTTTCAAGCTGCCGAGCGCAGGACTTTGACTCAGAGAATGATGATGATGGCGAAGCAGTCACGCCGACAGTTGACATTAACTTAGGTTCAAGTCGTGAAGGATCTCGAACGGATGATGAAGTGGTTCAAAGAGAAGAGGAGGCTATTAAAATCGATGGTCTAAATGTTGCACAACTAAAGGAGTTGAGGGACAAAGCTGAAAAGTTTCAATTCCAGGTAAGAAACCGTTTGAGTACACAAGAGGGCTGCCTGGCTTGCTCTCGATTGAGGTATTCTGAATTATATCTTATATGAAAGGTTCATGCGTTTAACTCCGTACCTTTCTATTTCAGGCTGAGGTCAACCGGATGATGAAACTCATCATTAACTCTCTGTACAAGAACAAGGAGATCTTTCTTCGAGAGTTAATTTCTAACGCTTCTGACGCTTTGGACAAATTGAGACTACTAGCAATTACTGACAAGTCCGTCCTTGATGCCACTAACGAACTGGGAATAAGGATTAAGATCGATAAGGAGAGCCATCAACTCACTGTGACGGACACGGGAATCGGAATGACAAAAGATGAGCTCGTGAAGAACCTTGGTACAATTGCCAAATCTGGAACAAATGATTTCTTGCAAAAGATGCAAGAGGCAGCTGACTCAAAGCAACTCACGGATCTCATTGGCCAATTTGGAGTTGGATTTTATTCTTCATTCTTGGGTAATTTGAAGTTCAATCAGTTAAAGTGATCTTCCACGGACAAAGTCAATCTCACTATTTCATTTTTTATAAACTTTAGTTGCCGATCGAGTTATTGTGGCCAGTAAATCAAACGAAGACTCACAACACATCTGGGAGTCTGATGCATCACAGTTTACAGTAGCTGCCGATCCACGGGGTGACTCCTTGAAGCGTGGTACTCAAATAACGTAAGTGCTGCCTTGTGTATTCCGATTGAATATTTAGTTTTGGTTGAAATTGAGTTTAACATACACGTTTTTATGAATTCAATAGTCTGCAGATGAAACCCGAAGCAAGCAACTACTTGGAAGAACGCACTGTTCGAGATCTCATCAAGAAGTACTCCCAATTCATCAACTTCCCCATTTACCTCTGGTCCGAGAAGGTAAGAAGGCAAAATATAGTGAGAGCATACATCACGGCGAACCTTTTCTTCAACGTTTAATATTTCTTTAGACAATTGAAGAAGAGGTTCCGATTGAGGAAGAAGAGAAGACGGAAAAGGATGAAACAAAGAAAGAAGACGACATCGAAGACGAGGATACCAAAGTGGAGGAAAGCAGCGACGAGGAGAAACCAAAGACGAAGAAAGTTTCTAAAACAGTCTACGATTGGGAATTAGTCAACGACTCAAAGCCTATTTGGACTCGGAAGCCAAACGAAGTTGAAGATCCTGAATACGATGAGTTCTACAAGAGTATTACGAAGGACACGGCTAAGCCTTTGGCTAAAACTCACTTTGTTGCTGAGGGAGAAGTCACCTTCAAGGCTCTTCTCTTCGTCCCCGCTGTTCAGCCTGCAGAAAGTTTCAACCGATACGGAACTCGTACTGATAATATCAAGTTGTATGT
Source organism: Ceratophysella scotica (assembly GCA_034694025.1). NCBI lineage: Eukaryota > Metazoa > Arthropoda > Collembola > Poduromorpha > Hypogastruridae > Ceratophysella > Ceratophysella scotica. Next base: position 5,198 of record JAQFXZ010001080.1, on the reverse strand, counting down.
TCGTCGTGTCTTCATCACTGATGACTTCCACGAAATGATGCCCAACTATCTCTCCTTCATCCGAGGAGTGGTTGACTCTGACGATCTTCCCTTGAACGTCTCTCGTGAAACTCTGCAACAGAGCAAGTTGATCAAGGTACTTACTTAGCTTGCACATGCACAATAATGCAATCTCATGGTTTTTCCGTTAGCTCAAGTTTGACTTTCTATTTCAGGTTATACGAAAGAAATTGATCCGAAAGACGTTGGACATGTTGAAGAAATTGGAAGGTGAAGATTACGAGAAGTTCTGGAAGGAATATTCAACCAACATTAAGTTGGGCGTGATTGAGGACACTTCAAACAAGAGCCGACTAGCCAAGCTTCTCCGATTCCACACCTCAAACAGCCGCGGTAAGAATAAGTCTATTAATCAGGGCTTGGCAAAATCATTAGAAAATAATTTGCAAAATCATTGGCCAAAATTACAGAGAATTCGCCTTCAAAATCCCAAAATCAAGTCAATATTTAGACATCAAAATCAAGTTATCAAATCAAAATCAACGATGTAATTTGATTTAAAATCGTGATTTATTTATAATCGTAAATTCAGCTGAAAATTGCGATTTTTCAGATCAAAATCACATATTTTACAAATCAAAATACAAAATCAGGTCATTTCTTCAAAATCAAAACTTAAAAGTTAAAATCCTTTAGATGGCCAAAATCATGATTTAAAATCAATGATTTTGCCCAGCCCTGCTCATAAATTCCTGAATTTGGGTTAATATTTGTCCATAACATAAACATAAAATCGTATTCCTGATCAACTGCAGGTACTACTTCATTGACGGACTACGTTTCACGAATGAAGGACAAGCAGGACGTCATTTACTACATGGCTGGAGGATCCATGGAAGAGGTCGAAAGGTCTCCATTTGTGGAAAGGCTGTTGAAGAAGGGTTATGAAGTTCTGTATTTAACTGAAGCCGTGGACGAGTACTGCATCGGAGCTCTACCCGAATTTGAGACCAAGAAGTTCCAGAATGTTGCCAAGGAAGGTTTGTCATTGGCTGACGGAAAGTCAAAGGAGAAGTTGGAGGAAGTCAAGAAAATCTATGAGCCGCTCACCACCTGGATGGGTGAAAATGCATTGAAAGATCTGGTAAATAATTGAAATATTAAAGAAACTGCTTTGCTTCTTTTGGGATTTGGGCTTAGAGCTTTTCAGAATAATATTAGTGGTTCTGTATGGCTTGGGTTGTCAAATTGAGAGCGGAAACACGACTAACTGTATGAAATAAGGAAAAATATATAAATTAAATTAGCTGCGTATGCTATCTCGTCTGCTATGTTTAGCTTAAGCCTGATGAAATGGATGATATGTGTAAGCTTTAGTTGGGTTGGTGATGGTGCTTTTTTTTTTTACTAATACGGGTTTTGGGCTGGATGGTTTTGATTCGAGTAGATCGCAAAAGCTGTAATATCTGAACGGCTTTCTGACTCACCCTCTGCATTGGTGGCTGGGACTTACTCGTGGACAGGAAACATGGAACGAATGGCTTTGTCTAATCCTCATCAAAAGGCTGATGAAGTTTCAAAATCGTAAGTGTTTTTTCTCTTCTTTCAACCAGATTCTTAAGGCCGAGTTAAGTGAGAGACTTGATCAGAGTCCCTGTGCCCTGGTCACTTCCCGGTTTGGCTGGACTGGCAATATGGAACGTATTATTACTTCACAGACACATTCCAAAGCTGGTGATATTAACAGAGAGTACGACACGACATACGACTATACGACATGGCTTAATACTTCAATTACTTCATTTAAATTACCAATTCTTGTATTTGTGAAGACGAATAAGAATTTCAGGAATAATATCAAATTCTGCTCAATTTCCAGATACTATCTGAACCAAAAGAAAACATTGGAAGTGAATCCTCGTCATCCAGTGATCAAGGAGCTTCTAAGACGAGTTAAGGACGACGCTTCTGACCCAACAGCGAAAGAAATGGCTCTCATGCTCTTCAGAACCGCTACATTGCGTTCTGGTTACATGCTGAAAGACACTCCAGAGTTTGCAGAAACAGTGGAGAAGATGATGAGGCAGAGCTTGGGCATTCCATTGGATGAAGAGGTAGAGGAAATACAAAAGTGTTTGCGTTGTAAAAGTAAGAGAAAAACTTCAAATCAAACTCTGTTTTGTAATTTCAGATTGATGAAGATGATATGGATGTGGGAGAAGACGAAGAACTACAGCCCACAGCAGAAGAAGAGGCCGAAGCGGTTGAAGCTGGTGACAGTGTGGACACAGAAAGAGATGAACTATAATTCCCATTAGGCCGATTGACTGAAATTATACAGAATTACTTAATAGCTTTCCGGTATGAATGGATGAATTGTTTGTTTCTATCAAAAGTGTGTTCAGTTAGTCAGTAAATTAAGATCCTGTGAACTGTGAAGTGTACACTTTGCCTTGACTTTCTTGTTTGGCATCTAACTGCATTTTTTAACCAAGAAATGATTTGAATTTGGAAATTACTAGCTTTTTCATAGCATCAACTTAAGCACAAGATAACATGACATCTATACCAGTCTGATCCGAAGTCCGGACATCAACATTAACGCACGTGTTACTCGGACCATCTTAGATTAGAACAGTCAAAAGGCTGAGCTGGGCAAAAGCATTGGCCAAAATCACCTAAAATTCGGCTTCAAAATTTCAAAGCAAAATCAAGTGTTTTTGAGCCGTCAATATCAAGTCATCGAAACAAAATCAACGATGTTATTTATTTAAAATCGAGCTGAAAATCAAATCGTGATTTAAAATCATCAATTCAGCTGAAAATCGTGATTTTTCAGGCCAAAATTACATATTTTAAAAATCAAAACACACAATCAGGTCATTTATTCAAAATCGAAAACCGCAAATCAAAATCCTTTAGATGAACAAGATAATAATTTTAAAATCATTGATTTTCAAAATCTAATGATTTTGCCCAGCACTGTCAAAAGGCCTCCAAACCTCAAGATCATGATGATGATGACTGTGTTTGCGCGTTATGCTTTTCATCTCCAAAGATAAATCTGAAAGTTGAACTGAGTTGAACGCACAAAAAGCCTTTATCCTATTTTTTAAAATGCGGTATTTACTGAGCACAAATATTTATTATAGATTGCACACAGTAGGACCAGTATACTGATTTCTACCACCGTCGTCGGGTTTGCTATTCAACTTCCATGAACCTAATTCAGCTAATATACTGTACCACAACATATTTAACGAAAGGTAGACGTTGCATAAGTTTTGTAGGTAAAATACATTTTCAAAATTCCAGAAACATAATAGCCGTGGGCGTTTCAATTAGCAAATAATAACATACCAAAAAATATGTCAGTATTGTGTGTTTAGGTCGTGTTAGGTTAGGTTTAAATCGATTTTGAAATATTTCAAAGTTTTGAGAAACTTCTCAGGTATTGGTCGTTTCAGGGCTCTCTGATCCATTCACAATACATCCACTCAGCCGATGGGTTTAGAAGTTTGCGATATCCCAAAAGCATTTTTGTTCATACAACAACCGAAGGCAAACATATATTTTGCATCGTAATAAGAAGGGAAAACCGGAAGCCTATTACCCTTTATAATCTAACGCAGGGTTCGGCTCGGCTGGTTTAAATCAACGATTTAAATCAAGGTTTTTTGTTTTTTTTTTTTTTTTGTATTTTTAGCGGAAATACACGTCTCATAGTACGAAAAGCCTTCCTGGGAAAAAACAAACAAAAACAAACAAAAAAATACCGCTATTAAAACTAAGAAGTTTTTGTTGTTTTTTTTTGATTTTCTTTCGTTTTTTAAATTTTTTGTTTGATTTTTACTTTTTCTCCGGCAAAAAATCACCTATTTATAAGAATGAAACAAACTCACAAAATAACAGCGCTTGGAGTGGAAATAACAAATTGTGATATTTGATGTTTCACAAAATTTTAAGACTTTTTTCCTTCTTTACTATTTTTCAAAAAGTTTCAAAAATTTTGTTTTTGTATTTTTTTTTTTAAATTCGATTTTTTTATAGAGGCTAAAAAGTCTTAGAATGTTCTGAAATTCAAAATAGCACAACTTTTTTTGACCTTACTAAGTTTTTTTGGAAGAAATATGTATCAAGTTTTTCTGGGAAAAAACAAGTTGTACTTTTTTGACTTTCAGAACATTCTAATAAAACCTATTTGCATTTAAAGAAAAGTCGAATTTTCAACAAAACGAACCCAACACAAAACTTTGGACATTTTCGAAAACAAATTATTTAGGGAAAAAATTCTTAGAATGTTGTTAAACGTCGAAATAACACAACCTGTTTTTTTTTCAAAAAATCCAATCCAATCCACAGCAGCAGCAATTATAAAACTTTAAACCTTAAAAATATGCTACGAAATTCCCAAATTAATTCACACTCGCTCGAGCCTCGTAAAGTAGTCGGAATAAATAATATTAAAAATTAAAGCAAAATAAATGAATACAATTCCTTGGATTTAAAAAAATTAAAAGCAGTGCTTTGATGTTAATTCAAGGCATATTAGTTGTTAAGTTATTTATCTTCCCTCATAGTGAACTAAAAAAAAACAACAATAAAAAACGATAAAAAAAACAATAAATAAATCAAAAACCAAAAACAACCGGAAACAACAAAAAACCCAATTTGAACCAAAATAACCCGGGTTTTCCGAACCCTGATCGAAAATCACTAGCAGCAGACAAATTTTGTTTCAATCAGTTTTATCAACGGATTTTCTTGCAAATTGAAGTTTAATGAAAAACTGTTTACAGGTTACAGGCACCATGTTGACATTTTATGATTAAACCAATTAAGCAAACGTTGTTCAACATTTAACTCCTTATATAATACGTACGTAACTCTTCATGCAGAATTAACCAACCTTCCAAACTTCGTAAATCAGCAGCTCTAAATTAATCGATTTATTGTTTCATCCATTCATAACTCTCTAGTTGCGGTAATTTCGACAATTTTTTAACCTTTCGGTTTCGATTTGGGTTGTCGATTGGAAGCTCCATCTGGGGGATTCTTGGTACGCTACGCACGCACGAACGGCGGCTGGCTGCTTGATGCATATGCATCTCGACTCCAGCTAGCTCCATATAGCGGTGGCGCCGGAACTCCGTTCCGATGGAGCTGGGTTGAGATGCAAGACTTCTTCATCCAAGTCA
>JAQFXZ010001079.1:0-13779 GCA_034694025.1 Ceratophysella scotica | reverse complement strand
GTGCGACAGAAGGAAGGAGGGAGGGAGGGATACTGGGATACAGGGAAGCACAGCAACAGCTCATTATTGTAAGAGATGAATTTGGAACTTTTAGCGTGTGTGACCAGTGACCACTTTAGATGAGACGCATTTCATACTGAGAACTAGCGGATATTAACATTTTTTGCACAATGGATTAGGATATGGTTGCTATCAGCGTGGCGAGTTTGTCACGCACACTTAAAAATGCAGCATAGGTGGTGAAAATCGCAGACGTACGAGTAAATAAGTGCAAAACGTAAAACCTGCAGTGTAGCATATGAAATACGTGTTCCATTATTCAATACGTGTAGAATTACCTTATCTGTATATGATGGTCAAGGAATGGAAGCAAAATCAACTATGAAATGCGCAGTAAGCGCTGATCTCCTGTTGCTTGTTGGTGAAAGTGGCAAATTCACAGTCAATATCTTTTTATTTTTTGCCTAATTTTTTTCACCAAACCTAGCCTAACCTAATTTTACTTTTAGCATTTTTGAGTTTGCCCAAGCGATCAACTAGGAATAGCGACTGCAACATAGCCAACCGAATTCAAGATTCAACTGACTATCATTGTGTTGTGAAATAAAAAGTAACATCTGACAGCTAACGACTTGCTCAAATTGAGCCCTTGGGAAATAATTGCAAACATTCAGTTGGAGCTATATGTGCTCGTATAAGTAAATAAAGAAATTATAAATAGAATCTTGACTGGAAGCAAATGCATGTTAAAGGCTAATTGTTTTATAATTGAAAGTTAATGTACTCGTAGAAGTACAACAGCTTGGAATTAAACACAGTTTCACAACCAAATAGCTATTGTTTCCAAAAGTTCTCTTCTCACAGAAGAGTAGCACAACAAAAAGTGTGAAGGGAATATGTGTGTATGCAACTTTTGCTCAGTGATCAATTCACACAGGCCCAACAGCTTTTAGGTTGCATAGCGAGTTGTTCCAGCTGACATCCGGGTTTGACAGAAAGGGCATGTTTTGTGTTATATAAATGGAAAGTCATATTCAATATTTGTAGCATAGAGCCAGACTGGGATCTTTCTCTCCTCGTTACAGATTCCTAGATACTGCACATACATATAGTGTAACTGTCAGAACTTTTCTCTCTTCCTATTCACTCTGATTCTTTCCGAGGCTGGGTCTGCGTGTCCAATTATGTGTTTGTCTTGACAAGACTCGGATTTACATTTTAGATGCGTTCCTTCACTTCTTCGTTAACTGGCCAGCGGCCTTGACTGCCCATCAGTTTGTCTTTTGTTCAACTGAAACCGGATACATTCGTTTTTATGTGAAAGGATATGAAATTGTTATTGGGTAATTTATGTGCAGATTCCGGGTACAGGTATGTCGTTACAAACATTTTAAATTAAAGCGACCAAACTACCATATCATTATCTTCTGCGTTCAAATGTACCGAACTTCTCGCTCTGGGGAATGTGTTAGCAATGTGCAATAGGCGTACCGTCAAATCAGAATTTCGATTTTTAAGCAGAGCTTGGCAAAATCATGAGAAAATGATTTTCAAAATCATTGGCCAAAATCACCTAAAGTCTGCTTTAAAAGTCCCAAAATCAAAATCAAGTCACTTTTAGCCGTGAAAATCAAACCATCAAATCAAAGTCAACGATGTTTTTTAAACGTGATTTTGACATCAAATATCAAATCGTGATTTAGTCGTCAATTCAGCTGAAAATCCTTTTAATGACCAAAATCGTGATTTTAAAATCATTGATTTTCAAAATCAAATGATTTTGCAAAGCCCTGGTTTTACCACGAAATATGTCACAGAAGTAAGGTGAAAAGCATGAACTGAAATAGGTATGGTGATCTTTACGCATAAACACATTGATTCCATGACATTAATGTCACATGAGCTCAACAACGTTAAAGTCTGATCAGATCAAGAAAATAATATATAAAATTGTGAAAATCTTTGTGAAAAAAAAGGACTCAAAAATACCCGATTTAAGTAATACGGAAATTAAGCTTAACTTTTCCGAGAAAACCTAATCTAGCTTTAATGATCGCAAGAGTGACCCTCTCGAATATTGAATGAACCGCGCATTCCCCAGGTACCTTAAAGCTGCAAGCAATTGCTTTTGCTTTGAAGCATTACAATCTTTGTAGACCACATACAATAATCATGAATGGAGGCCGTGCGAGAGGTGTGGCGGGTTTCGGCTGACACGTAGATCGTTCCAGCATCGACAAAACAAGTTCAACAACTTTCTTTAGAATGCTGAAAATACTCTGAAAATCGAAACTAGGAAAATAAAAGATACATAAGACTTTAAATATGGTGTAAATCAATGTTTAAAGCAGAAACTCAGTTCTGACTGGATGGAAGTAGAAAATATGATTTGGCGTGAAGTTGAGTAGGAGAATGGAATCTCGTATCTGGAATGCATCCAGTGTGAATGACAAGAGACAATCTGAATCCATCGGACCTTGAACGGATAGCGGAGCGTGGCGAGACGTAATATCGGAAAGTATGAGGCTGTGAGATAACATAACTGTATCTGAGGCCTATGGATTCACTTGCGTTCCATTGTGCTACTCCTCAACAAGGTTTCTCATGCGTGCCAAATGTACTCCTCCCGGAGCAATTGGGTGACGGGCATCAATATCAGGTGACATGAAGCGGTCTTTATCCCAGGAACCACGAAGAGGATCATTTCACGTCAGCCAAGCCTGGGCGGGGACAAAGGGCTGCGAACTAGGTCTGGTTCATTGGGGATGGCCATGCAAATAGGACTGGCAGTCTAATCATATTAGGAAGGGCTGAGTACATGGAAGAGATTGGAAACAGGCCGTCCTGACAGCCAAGCGGACCACCCGATACACTTCCTCCAGCCACACCGACGTCGTCTTCAAAGGACTCAGAAATTCAATAGCCTGACAGACTGCGAGGAGTTCGATGGCAATCACTCTCTCCACATTCCGGACTACCTGTTGGTTCATCTTACACAAAGAATATGCGCACGGATAAAGAGAAAGTCCTTTTTGTTCCCCACACGAACAGAGAGGAGACTATGCAGAGTGAGCACGGAGAAAGTCACACGGAGCACGGAGCACGAGTCCCTCTCTCAAACACCTTCTCGCACTCTCACTACTCTGTAATTAAAAAGTGCAGCTCCTTTTGGCAAAGCGTGAATATTCTGAGACGGAAGTAGGGGAACAGTTCAAGCCAAGTGGAACTTGGGGCTTATGGCGGCAGTAATATTCGCCATTATAAAATTTCATTGATACTGATTGGCGATACAGTATATGTTGATAGTTGCCGAGCTCAATGTTAAACAACTTTACCAAAATCTGCCAAAATTTAAGAACCATGAATGGTATCATGCTAAGGTTTTGTAAACACGAATTTAAAAGCCATCTGAGATGTTCACATTTAGCTAATTTTATTTTGGCATGACCAGCACAACCGCTTAACATTGAAGATCAAAACAAATGGTCCAGCTTTTTTCCCCGCCAGGAGATATTCTTCGGCTTTGCGAGCTCAAAAATGGAATGAAGTAAATATTATGTAACAGTTTGTAACCTCCGGTGGTAACCGTCTATTGTAACCACTGAAACATAGATATTTTAAAGTGATTTTGGCTTCTCTGCTTTTTGATCCAGTAGGTTAGGTTAGTTTAGATTATGCCGGAATCGCGCGTTGGTAAATTTTGGCTAGGTTAGGTTTGTCAAAGTCTTGAGTGGTTACAAAGGGCGGTTACAACAGGAGGTTACAGCCTGTTCCATAATCTTTACTTTGACCCATACCAGCGCACACAAGATTGCGCCAGCTCCCTGTGTAAATTTTCTGGACTTAGACAGCACAGCAGTAGGACAGACACGTGACTTTCTTGAGTTCGTAAACCCGAGGGAGTTATTTCCGAAAGTAAGAAATCCGTACCGCTTGCTTTTGTTTTCACTGTGGTTGTAGTTCTATGTGGAAATGAAGCAGGGATATTTGCATTGACATGACACTCGAACTCCAACCGACTTAAACGGATAGAAACGTGTTTGCTGAGCAGGACTACTGTATTTGCCAAGGCGAGGTTCGCCACTTGATCCGAACACTGCGATTAGAGCCAAGAACCCGTAAGCCTGCATTCCAGAAGGTCAAAATTAAATGAGAAGGTGGTTGATAGCTCCAAGCCTTTGACTCGCTCCGTCTAATGAAGGGGAAGGGAATGATTAATTAGCTCTGACACACCTGAAGAGCCTTCCGTGCACCGAACCCACCCGCTGAGACCTCATCTTCCGTCTTTCCCACTCGTCCTCACTGAGTACACGGAAGCCGAATAACAGAGCTCCTTCTTCGCGGAAACTGGCTGGAAAGAGACAGAGGGTCTCCATTTACAGCTTGTTATATACATATTTATGAACCCTCTGTATACATTTATGCTGTAGGAAACAATTGAATACCAAAACATTTGGCTCGAACCAGATGCCGCATAATACAATGAGTGGGTAGACGTATTTGTACCTTGTTAAATGCGGTAAATATCTGTACATGGACGTATTTGTATTACCTGTATTAATCACACACTAATCGGCTAGTGTTAATTCACGATATGAGATATTCCTAGTGCTGTTTGCAAAATCGCTTATGATATTCTGAGTGTGTGATTAATACAGCTGATAGCAGGTTAAATAGGGTAAGTTGTAGCGAGTGTTTATATCACCTGTATTAATCACACGATCAAAATATCGGCTTGTGCTAATTCTCAATAAGAGAAACTTCTCGTGCAGTCATGTCTGCATGGTCGCTTTTCAAGAAACCCTCCTTCCTGAGGATCCGTCCCTTCTGAGGATCCTCAGCAAGTGTTTCTCTGGAATTTTTTTTTTTGAAATCGACTATGCAAACAGCACAGGGAATTTCTCTCATGGAGAATTAGCATTAGCGATATTCTGAGTGTGTGATGGCTACAGCTAACCTTGTTAATTAAGGTAGGATGATGCACGTCATTGTACCTTGAATACGGTAAATTGATGCACGCCTGTTTACCTTGTTAATTACGGTATGTTGATGCACGTCTTTGTAACTTGTTAAGTACGGTAAGTGGATATATGGCTCCGATTTGAACAGAAAATATCGTATTTCTACAACGTAAACTGCGTACACTTTCCATAACCAAGAAATACGTCTCATCCAGTTCCTGTTTTCCTCGGATATTTTCTGTTTTAAAAATATCCTGTGCCACACAGGATGAATGTGCACAGACCATCCATAATATGAAACTAGCTGCGTACTGAACTGAAGGCTAGTGGCTCTCGGGCATATGGAAAGACGTTTCGAGTTGGGCATTTGGGATTGGGACGAGATTTGGGGGAGGAGAAGAAAAGATGAATATAATATGGGATTCAAATTGGGATCGATGGGAGGCCGTGTGCTCGAATGGTTGGAATTTGTTCAGCAGGAAAATTTGAACATGTTCATGTTCCGAATCTACAGTCAAGCATAAAAAGAAAAGTTGGAGGAACGTTAGTGCGAGGGACTCGAGCGCAGTGGGAAGCATGAATCCGGAATTCAAACCTCCGTCCTCCACGAGGAACGCTGGAAACTCACTCAGGGCCACAATGAAGGATGGAATGTCAACCAGTAGGAGAGAGATACGCCTCGCTCCGCATTATGCAGATTGAGCTCCTTGCACAGAGTTGGTCAGCCATTAATATTCGGGAGAAAGATAACGGGTTTCCTCCACTCACGTCATGTGACAGGTTGGTTCTGAAGATATGTTCACCACACTCCTTATGGCAAATAGCTGACTTTCTCCAAGCAGTCAAGCCTGTCTAACTCCGGTTTATGAAGTGGACCTTCTTCTCCTCACCTGGCTTCACACATTTCTCCACGCGTCACTCGCTCAGATGGCAGTCAGCGCTTTCGCTCCAATGAACAAGTAATCCAGCACTTTGGGAAGCAGCACATCTCTTCCTCAAAGTTAGGGATCCAGCCAGATAATCTCATTTCGTTCTGCAGAAACTATTTCATTGAAGAGGGATTCAATGAGCTAATAATAGCATTGAGACGGAAACGAGCAAAAGGAATTATGTCTGACCAAATCCAGATCTATGATCCAACTCGTTCGCTGACAATTGTGTCTACTAGTCCGCTGAAATCATCTTCCGCTGTTTTGGACAAAAGAATTTTTACAAAATAGCTGGGTATTAGATTATGACACCAATAAGCTGTGAAATTATTAGCAAAACTCCTTGTTTTCGTCCCTTGGACAATTTATTTTTTCTGAAACGGTAACTATTTTCTGATCTTCAGTTCAGTGTCAAAAAATGTGGATGCAGCACAATTGCAATTGCACACAAGATGTACGGTACAATATTTTTTATGTAAAGCGAGTCGAGTTTTTGAGAGCATCTTAATTTGTTACTTGTATAAAAAATCTGCGTCCCTTAGTATTCTTATTCAAAAGATTTACTGCTCCTCAAAATTTAGATAAATTGGCTCTCAGTAAACTTCAAAATTGCAAAAGCAACAGATTCATGTCTTCTTGTAAACTGGACCATCTGTACAAGAAAAAATTAGTCAGGCAGGGTTGCATGTTGTGAAATCGTACAGATAATCTCTACAGCGTAATGCTTTCTAGGTTGACCACTTGTCGCATAAAACAGCACCTTTTGGCACGACCTAACTCAACTAAATATGACAAGCTGTCTACCAAATAAAAAGCATTACATTGCACAAAATTGTCATGTACGATTTCAAAATATGCAGCCGGGTTAGCATTTTGCCTGGAATCATTTTCATGGAAATTAAAAAATGCTACCAAGCAGGTTATTGTTATGTGAAGTTAGATTTTCCAGTGTCAACACTAAGCGAATTAAAAAGAATTAAAATAGGATATTTTGATGAAGATTTTGCTATTGGATTTGGCTAAATATATTACCTAGTTAGGTTTGCTATTCTCTGCTAAGCTGAATTACGCTATTTTAAAGCCTGAGCAAAGTTCCACGAATTCGTTTGAAACATTTACCACACTCTTTGTGAAAGAACAAAGAACGGGAAATCTTATGAGTTTATATTGGACCGACCAGATTATTCAACTCGTGTGAAACGGCGGGAGCGGAACTGAAGAAGAACGGAAGTAGTAAGCTGGGAATGCCTACCTATTCATGAGACGTCCAGGATTATCCGTACCACTGTTCATTTCAGTGGCAATCACACCCGAACAAAGTGGATGGTCTCAAGACAGATTCCGTGGACTTGGGAACAACAGCAGAGCGTGAACGCGTCCTGAACTCGATTACAGAATCGATGGTTCTGTTTCTGTTGGAAAAGGAAGACAAGCCCTCCAACTAGAACCAGGAGAGAATCATCTGGTGAAAGCAAGGAGAAAAACAAAAACGTAACGAGGTGAAGGAAAGGAGTTTCTCTTGGAGTCTCCGAGGTAGCCTAGAATATCTCGGCACTCAGACGAAGAAGGAAGCAGGCAGAGCAAAGCAGAGTGCACGGCCAAGAAAGGAGTCCAAGGCAGGGCTGAGCTGCCAAACAGGGCAACCAAACTGAGAACAACCCTTCTTGTAGCATTCAAACCCTTTTTAATATTTTACTTTTTGGAAAGGGAGAGAAAATCTCACTTCATCTCATCACTCCGTCTTTCTGTATCGATCATCCAACCAAAGCCAAACCACTTTCTCCTTCCATTCACTACCAAACTCACCAGCCATAACAAGCTGCTCAGGCACAAACGCAACGCAATGCCATCTCTAGGATCCAGGATCCACTCAGCACTGGTCATCCAAAAACCAGCTATACCCTTAAGGGGATGGTAAAACGGCTTATTTTCATGTTTCATGATCAAAGCGGCTTTGGATTGAAAATCTGAATAAATATCAGGAACTTTGATAGCGGCTAATTTAAAAAATCAAGATCAATAAAAAAAATTCTCTGAAAAAGAGACGAAATCTTCCTTCGTGGCGCCCTTAATAAATACAAAACAAACATCCAAACTAAAAGAAAAATTCCGCACAATTCCCAATGTACAACTGCAACTGACGAAGGCCCAATTCAACAATTTTAATCCTATTCGTGATTACTTGAATCGTAAATCCGTCCAATACGATACCATGTACGTACGATGAAGCTTTGTCCGTTCTAGCTGAACCTTGCCAGAATAAGATTCTACTTGAGTTTCTTAGATGAGACATTCCTATGCTGCTCCAAATATTTTGTTGAGCTGTAATTCCATCAAATCATGCTACGGTGTATTGTATTCCAATTTTAGAACAAATACTGTAGATACAGAAGCAGACGTTGATTTCAGCTAAAACTGGCACATCAGGAATTACTCGTCAATGATATTTGTAATACTTGATCCAACTTTAGATCTTCACCTGAATCGTCATTTCCATTTAGTCATAGATGGGTAAAATTACTCGATCTTAAAGATCGCTGATTTTAGGTTTGCGAAGCTGTATAATGCTCTTGATTTTGGGATCTTGATCTTGAAATATACGTGTGGTCTTGATCTGGGGATCTTGATCTTAGACGGCCCAATGATCTTGATTTATGATCTTTCCGAAATAAAAGCGTTAAAGATCAAGATTTTAGATCACTTGATCTTGATCTTTAAGACCAATTTGATGATCTTGTGATATTGATCTTGGAAATTTTCGTGATTTTGTCTGATCTTGATCTTGTAATGTTCTGAGCTTAAATTTTTTATTTAAGATCATTGATCTTCAAGATCATTCTCTCGTGATCTTACGCATCTATGCCTTTAAATACTTCGTTCTGCTGGTTTTAAATTTTGAATATAGAAGCTAATCCAAAGTTGTTTCCGAAGAACCACCTAATACTAGTAGATTGGAAGCTTTTAGATATAAATCAATGAAGCCCAGGTTCATGCAAGTATGTGGTGCGGAACAAGTACGATGCACATGTATTGTTTCTTGCTTCCAAACCGAACAATCTATAATCTCCTCACTCTCCCTCTCGCTTTAATTAGAGCTTGCGGTCGGATTTTACATGTACAATACAACCGAGCAAATCACGGAAATGTAATCCAGCTAGCAAAAGCAAAGGCTTTAATTTAACGAATGTATGGCTCAAACCAGGAGGAGAAAAGTTCTAAGTTCGTGTGTTGATAAGATGCCACGACATTTGTGGGTCGAGACTCGAAACGGCGGAGTGACAAACTAGGCCTTCGCTCCAGTTGCAGTTCCTCCACACACACACACACACACACACATACACACACACACACACACACACACACACACACACACACACACACACACACACACACACACACACACACACTTAGCCGTTCCACTTTCTTCGTGGAGGGCCCCACGTATAAATAGCTGCATAGAAAGTCACTCAGCGACTCAAGCCCACTAGAGCCGACCCAGTTTCTGAAAAGTCAACCACTTCTAATCCACCTCCAATTTGAGAGGGATGGAAGGATGAGTGGGCCAAAGCTCGGAGTCCTCCTGCCTCCAGAGACTCGTCCTTCTCATCACCCGTCGTCTCCACAACGCCTGTTCAATCAAAATATTAATTTCAAAACTACTCTCTCAACTCAAACACTGTACAGTACAGAGTGTCAGGCTGCACTTCATCCGTCTACCATGCGTCACATACGAGAAATGAGGAATATGTAGCAAAAGTTTGAACTCAACTTATTTCAAACTTCTAAGTATTTCATTGACTTGGCATAGACGTTAAAAATCTCCATATTAAAGAATATATTCTCACCGGCTGCATATTTACGTCAATGCAAGTCATCATCATTTGTCAGGCGATTAGTGTCAACGAAATTTTGTCGCTAAAATGAAAGACGTTATGTCTATCTCAATCTCCACTAAAAAAATACACTCAAAAGATCCGCTTGTAAATATCTTGAAGTTGATTTTTTGCGCGTTTATTCGCGTCCAATCTTTTCGAAGCCCATCAAAACCGTGACTAACTAAAACAGCAACATTAAATTCCGCAACTTAGAAACCGCATTTTAAAAATTGCTGCACAAAAATTCGAATAAGAAACTGCATCATAAAAATGACAACACTAAAAGCAGCAACATAAAAACCCGCAATAGTTAAAATACCAACATGAAACGTCGCAAAATGATGTTGTGATTGCAATTAGGCTATGCGCTTTATAAAGTTTGTTGCGGTTTATAAAAAGGTTTTTGTTGCGATTTTTAAGTTGCGTGTTTATTTTACGGTAATTGAAACGGCGGTTATTAATATTACGATTTTTTAAGTTGCGCCTTTTCATGGCACCCAATCATTTTCAAAAGGGGGAAAATTAATGTGTCAAAAAAAATATAGAAAAGTCAGGCTAATTTCCAGGCTATAGCTTCAGATTGATTTCTGTCATATTATTTTAGTTTAAGTGGGCGTTACTTGATTAAATGAACATTTAAAGATTAGCATGGGAAATTAGCCTGGCTTTTCTAAATTTTTGTTGACGCAAAAATTACAAGCATTTTCAAAATGCTTGCCTTTATAAAACTACCGTACAAACCATATGCTGTAATTCTTTAACTTGATTTAGGTTAACTTATTTGAATTTCGGTAATTATATCTCGTTGTCTCAAATTCATGTTGCATCCTTTTGCCCAGCCTGCGCCTACTAATTGTTTGCCATCGAAGCCCAGGCAGGCGTACAATGAACTCAAATTCCTTCAGCCCTGATGGAATGCCGCAATTAGTTGAGTAAATTGTTCCATTTTCATTTGAGAACAGGAACTGTCGTGACCGTCATGAACTGGACCAGAATTAATGAGCCGGTTTAGAAGAGGACTATTATGCTGGCTAAGCGGAGAGTTCTGCTCGGGTAGTGCGGATGTATTTGGGATTGGGAATTATGCAGAAAGACTCTTAGTCTTTCCCGAAGCTGGTGTTCGCTCGAGTGAAGCGAGACATCAACTGCGGTCTGGAGACAGATATTGGGAGTAAATAGAAGGTTGAGCGGCTTACCAATGTCGAGAGCTCCAAGAGCTGCCCTTCAGGACTTGGGAGAGTGAGAGTTGTCACGACGTCCAACTCCTTCCTCACGATTCCCGCCCTCTCAACAGCTTCCCACATCCAGTCCAGTAATTAATTGAGTCCCATTAATTAATGCATGTCCCTCCTCTTCCTCCTCCACAACTATTGGCTTTAAATTATGAGTCTCCAGAACCTGAACCAGATATTAATGACTCATGAAAAACTTAGACCTCTGAACTCAACATTGGGACGCAGCTGGTAGACAGTTGGCAGGAGCTCGGGCTTCCTCTTCACAGCTTTCACTTTTGTTAATATCATATTCATAGATGGGTAAATATTTTACCCTACTGCCCTACTCTGCATTCTGCGCCCTACCGTACTATTCCAAAATCTTGAACTACTGTTTATTTTTTTATTTCTGGCCTAATGGTCTACTGCCTTACTCCGTATTCTGTGCCCTACTGTGCTACCGCTTAGTCAGTAGGTCAGTACTGCAAAATAGGATACCCTACTCTGCCCTACTCTCCTACGGCGTAGAGCGAGTGGCCGCCGTCTAAGATTGTTGTTTGTGATGTCTTGGCAATTAATTTGACCTACTGACCTACTTTGGAAGAAATGCCCTACTTCCCTACAGCCCTACTTTGGAGTGAATGCCATACTTCTTCTTCTGAATTTTCAGGTTACCGCCCTACCGCAATATATTGAATTCTCGGGCGACCGCCTCACCTTCCTATTGCCTTATTTCGAATTCTCTGTCTAATGCCATATTAGGACAGTAGCGCGAAAGGGGCGCCCTACTTCGATCTACTGAGTAGGGCAAACATCTATGATCATATTATGTAAATCGGGCCCTTTAGCTCTATGTGAGAAGGATTGAATTCGTGGGAACTTATATGATAAACTTACATAAAAGAAAAACATTTCTGACCAGACAATAATAACTGAAATGCTAATTTTAGGATATTAATCTGTTTTGCCTTTGGAAATTCGAATTTGGAAGGTATTAGGAATTAATCCTGAATTAGTCTCAGACAATATGCTGCTAGTGAGAGTGAGTGAAGGAAGGCAGTATTTCTTTCATGAGGAATTTAGTATCTGTATTCAGGATTAGCATTTTCGGAACGTCGTAGTACAACCGGAATGTAAAACTACGTCTATACCTAAGCTTGAGCGATGAAGACTAAGGATTTTGCATTGTGTATGGATTAACTTATGAAATCTATTTTCTAATGCAAGTACAGTAAATGGCTATAATTCAGAGACACTGCAGACCCTCGGCATAGATTTTGAGACCGGAACCATGACAGCAATAAATTTTAAATAGCTTTAGCTTTTCACTTGACGCGCCGCACAGTTCAAAACTAGAAATATGTTAAGGAAATTGGTTGTCACAACTGGAGATTGGAGATCCTCTGTTTCAGCATTTTTCAATAATAATTTATATTCATATTTCTTCAGAAGATTCGAGAGCGCGAGACCTCTTCGGATGCACCACCGTTTCATGGAAGGTCGGTGCTCCAGAAGCATATTTTCTGAGCGTTAGATTTGACTTGGAGAAAGCCCGTCTGCCCAAGCCTCTCTTTTCCTTTCGATTAATTTTTATGAGCGTGGCATAGGAAAGAGTTATGAGGTTGTCGCGTACATATTTAGCCTCTCCCCATCCCGTCTCATGACTCCACATCTTGCCCTCGCCCATTAGTCCCAGAGCCAAGTGCGCCGTCAACGGAGCCAAGTCTCCCGCTTGTCCTCACCGTCCCTTCTTCCTCTGAGATCCAGCACAGGCAGGAGGCTGGAACAGAACAAACAATAAAACACCAGTCAGGAAATGTACATATACAGGGTCTGCCGCCAAGCAATAACCTCTCGAATGATCCATACATAAATTTTATTTTCAATGTATTTTTATGTTAAGCACATCAAATCAATAAATTTTATAAATTAGCGTTGATGACGCGTAAATCACGGGTATGCCTTCTTTGTGCATCGAAATGGGATTGCAGTGCTCTGTGTACATTTATTTATTAAGTAATAATATACTATACTAAGTTGACATATCTTGCTTGCGCCAGGTAATCGATGTCCCTGGCTAGCTAGAGCGGAGATCGACACGGGGTGGAAAGCTCTAGTGAAATAAAGATAGGACAACGCGTATCACCTAAGCGATCCGACCCTTCCTTCATGGTCAAATCGGGGGTCAAAGTTGAAAAAATCGTGCTATATTTTATTTTTTTCTGACGTCTCAATTCATCCAACCCGGTCGAGTAGCACATCAAAATAACACCCTAATTGAGTAGAATTTTATCATATATGATTGGAAGCATTAGGGTCAAATTTCACTTCTGACCATTTTCACCCCAAAACTGAAAATTTGTAAATATCTTGGGAAACTGTATATTTAGAGAGTACTCATCCAATATGCAGTAATGGCGAAAACCCCGATCGATTTGGAGGTCATTAAGGGGGTCAAAATAAATTTGACAGATTTAAAATTACCATAATTAGTTGATGTCTCAGACTTAGAAAATTGTGAGTGAATTTTTCACAAAGAACTAGGAGTGAATTTTCACAAAATTTGGGGTTTAATTTTTCAAAAAAAGGAATGCATTTTTTTGTACAAAAAATACCAAGAATACGAAAATACCCTCAGATTATGTGGGTGCGTATTGCGCATAGAAAAGACTAATATTCCGGAGGAAGAACTTAATGGATCTCAAGGACGACGGGCGTGCACGGCGCGAAGCGCTCGTGCCCGAGACCATCTGGCGCCAATGCGCCACATGCAAGGCTGAGCGGACCTCAGCGCTTTTTA